>JAJOOO010010031.1:0-18587 GCA_029582685.1 Solanum piurae
CCCCGTGGTGACTGAATTTCTGGAAGTCTTTCTCGATGACTTACCCGGCATTCCTCTCGAATGGGAAATAGATTTTGGCATTGATATTTTGTCGGATACGCAACCTACATCCATTCCTCCTTATAGAATGGCTCCGACAGAGTTGAAAGAGTTAAAGGAGCAATTGAAGGATTTTCCAGACAAGGGTTTTATTCAACCAAGTATCTCTCCATGGGGTGCTCCGGTGTTGTTTGTGAGAAAGAAGGATGGGTCCCTTAGAATGTGTATAGACTACCACCAATTGAATAAGATGACTATAAATAATAAGTATCCCCTTCCTAGAATTGATGATTTGTTTGATAAACTCCAAGAGGCTAGCTACTTTTCAAAGATTGACCTTCGTTTGGGTTACCATCAACTAAGGGTAAGAGGGGTTGACATACCCAAAACGGCTTTCCGAACTAGGTATGGGCACTATGAATTCCTTGTGATGTTGGGGGTAAGACACCGGATTTCATGTAGCTCACATGGTCTATGTCGGTTAAGGCTATATTTCCCTATATGATAAGAATATGAATTATGACAAGAACATGGACTTTAACTATGACTTCTTAAGAGATACTACTTAGTATGAGTGGGGGTATGTGACTCCATTTATGCATTGCACAAGTAGACTTTAAGAGGGGTTGTGGTGAGGTTCGCTTATGCTATGAAGACTTATGAATTATGCATGTATGATATATATTGTTGTTAAGAGTGACTTTAATTGCCATAAGTTATGAATATGAATATTTCCCTACTTATGTATATTGGTTATGGATGAGGCAAAAGTAAGACATGTATGTTGTTGGTGACCTAAATGTGGTACATAGCATTTGGTAGGGTTATGGGATCTTACCTTTGCATTGCACTAGTATGGCTTTGGGTTGCTTATGTGTTAGTTTAACTTATGTTCCTTCATAAATGTGCATGATGACTTTTAAACTTGATAAATGCATGGTTTTACCTAAATGTCCATTTTGAACATGTTTTAAGGATTTTTATGCATGGCTTCCATACTTAGTACAATATTTGAGCTAACCCATATTTTCTACATTTTTATAAGTGTAGGTTACGGTCGTTGAGATATACTTCTTCTCTTGAGTAGAGCTTGGATTGACTATTCTCCACGCTCAGTGAGTCCTCATTGTTCGAGGACAAGACATTATTCATAAGTAGTTTCCTTTCGTATTTTCTATTTTCAAGACTATGTTGTAAAGGGCTGTGACCCTAAGATTGTATGAGATTGTATGAGATTGTATTAGATGGTGATTGAGACAAGGTCTAGACTCTTATATTTCTTTTATGAAAAAGACTTCTATTGTAAAAAGTTTTAAATTCCGCATCATTTCTATTACTTATGTGTATAATTATGCTAAGGTCTTGTATGAGACCCCTTTGGGGTCAAGTACGCCGTGTTATATCTATGGGGTACACCTGGGTCGTGACAGACCTACAGTCCATAGATCCTTTTACGGACCGTACTAGTCACCCGTAGAAATGTTACTGGGACCTTAAAATTCATTCATCTTTGAAGGGCCTATATGCAACTCATACTCAAATGCACACAAATATTGAAAAATCAATCAAGCTAACTCATTTTCTCGAAAGCAAGTTTTTCATGAGCATGCATGAGAAAACATAGGGATAACTAAGACACATGCAATTAAAAGAGTAAACCGTAAGGAACTAAATACCTCAAGCTAGAGTAGGGAGGGAGGGAAAGATATGAGAAAAATGGTACATCATATCGGCCACGACCTCCCAGGTAGCACCCTCACCTAATTGATTCCTCCAAAGAACCTTCACGGAAGCAACTTCTTTGTTTCTCAACCTCCATACTTACCGATCTAAAATATCAACCAGAACTTCTTCATAAGAAAGACTCTCCTTTATACCAAGGCTCTATAATGGTATTATAGATGTCGGATCACAAACATATTTCTTTGACAAGGAGATATGGAAAATTGGAAGCACTGATGCTAAGTCATTAGGCAAATTAAGTTCATAAGCAACTTTACCCATACGTCTCAAAATCTAATACGGGCCCACATAATAGGGACTAAGCTTACCTTTCTTCCCAAACCTCATCACACCCTTCATGGGTGAAATTTTCAAATAGACCCAATCATCTACATCAAATTCAAGATATCTTCTTTTAACATCGACATAGGGTTTTTTTTACTTTGAGCCATTTGCAACCTTTCTCTGATAAGTCGAACCTTCTCCATAGCTTCATGTACAAACTCAAGACCTATCAAATCAACCTCACCAACATTGAACCAACCTATAGGTGACCCACATCTCCTGCCATAAAGATCCTCAAATGGAGCTATGTTAATGCTTGAATGATAGATATTATAATTGTTATACCGTGAGTTTACAGTACTTTTGATGCATTTCACTTATAGTGTGTATGTGTCTTGGGCTATTTTTGTTATTAGATAATGTTTTTTGTAATCTTTTGCAGGAAATTGGTTCGGAAGCGATTGACAGAAAAAGGGATTGAAAAGATAGCAGCAACAACTGACAAAGCCAACGATGGACCGTAGGTCCAACGAAGGCCTGTAGGTGATGAAACATAAATGAAGTTAAGGAAAATATGACCAAGTGTGGAACCACGAAGGCTAATGACGGACCGTAGGTTGACTGATGGACCGTCCTGCACATCCGTCGATGTGATCAAAAAGTTTTAGTTCCAATACCTGAACCACAGAGGTGACCCACGGACCGTAGGTCGACCCATGGTCTGCAGGCCAGGTCTTCAGTCAAAAATGCATCTGACCCAGTTTTCTTTATTTTCATTTCCTAGTTGGTTTAGGAATTGAGTACTATAAATATTAGTTGTTAGTTCCGTTTTTGAGAGTTAGACATTATTGGAGACTTTTGTTTTTCTTTTGGATTAGTTTGCAAACTCTGAGCAATTAATTTCTGAAAGTTGGTTTTATGCAATTTCACTTTGAATTTCAATTCAAGATTTAAATTCCTATCTATTCTAATTGTAAGTTCATGATTTCTTTTAACCTATCTATGAATTGTGAATTCTCAAGCATGAGTAGCCAAATCCACAACTAGAGTTGTGGGAACCAAGAGCAATTAACAATGTATGAATAATAACTAAGTAATTCTTGAATAGTGTTTATGTATGTATTGTTAATATTTTCGTTTAGAAGTCTTTCTAGCGGTGTGCAACGTTAGAACTTGCCTCGTTCCCACTAACCTTACCAAGGGGGTAAGGAATGAGAAAAAGATTAAACAACAGAGATTTAGTTAAGGATTTATTGTTATCTAATAGTCTGACTTTAATCGGTTGACGTGAGTGTAGGTGAAATACCCAACTCAATTGACACGATGACTAATCTAGGGTAAAGGTAAGGGTTATTAAAGCACACACCCGTATACTTATCATGTTGCGAGTGAAAGTTCCTACTTGGATTTCCAATCACTTAGGGATACATAAATTATCAACATTGCATGTCAAACACTAGGATAGGATTACTATTATTAGGATTACTTCGTTAATAGCTTTTGGGGAACACATATACGCTAGTTTCCATCTTATATTGATATCTCAAAGTGTGAATCTTGTTTACTTGTTACTTAATCATTCAAATCAACAATATGTTATTTTATTTACAAAATCCCCCTGTTTACTTTTATTCAGAAATAGTTTGACTAAAAAGAGATAATTGTGAGTTAAGTTTAAGTCTGAACCATATTCCTCGTGGAATCGATCCCAACCTACAAGTTGGGTTCTTTATTTTGCAACGATCGCTTATACTTCTTTTGGGAAGTGTAATTTGGGCGTATCAAATTTTGGCATCGCTGCCGGAGAATACGGCTTTTAGATTAAATTAACTACATTGTTGACCTTTGGTCAAGTATTTCCTGATTTTACATTTTTGTTTCAATTTTGTTTTCTACAGGTTTCAACTCTAGTGTATCTCAAGTACACAGAGTCGAGGCGAACCCTTGACCCCCTACGATCCTAAATTGTGAAGAACTTTGAGGAGAATGGCTAATCTTAGGGTACACAATAAAACAATAGGAGAAGGTCAAGAATATGGAGCTGAGTTTCAACCTCCTGCAGTGGTTAATATGCCCGCTTAGATTAAGGGTGGTCATCTAATCGCAAATGCAGAAAGGATGTAGAATCCGCCAATACCAACAGCTTGTGATACCTACAGGTTTGACTATGATGCAATTGGATCAGATGGGCCAATTGTTCTCCCGCCACTATCGCTAGGACATACATTTGTGGTAACCAGCAGTCTTATGCAAATGCTTACAGCGAGAGGGTTGTTTGCTGGGTTGGCTTTGGAAGATCCATAGGCCCACATGGCTAAATTGATATGAACATCATAGGATTGAGAGTATTCCCACTTTCGTTGATTGGTGATGCTGTTGAATGGTTTTCTGAGCTTCCATACAATTCCATATATACATGGGACCAATTGCATAAAGTGTTCATGGCGAGGTATTTTCCGGTGTCCAAGAAGTTGAACTACAAAGATAAACTGAATAATTTTGATGAACTACCTGGAAAGTGGGTCAGCAGTTCATGGGATAGATTCACTAGATTCATGAGAATTGTTCTGAACCACCACATAGGTGATGAGTAATTGAAAGAGTACTTTTACAGAGGACAAGATGATAATGGAAAGGTTGTGTTAGGTACTATTGATGGAGGATCATATGGTGAGTGCACTTTTGAGGAGATTGCTGAAAAACTTTAGAGGAAATCCAAAAACAATAAAGAATGGAGCACTAGAAAGGCAAATACTAGTAGGAGCACGTTGGTTGTCCAAACTACACCAAGTCAATCAAATGACGACATTCGTGAAGAGATGGCTCAAATGAGGACATAATTTGTCTTGGTATTTAAACATGTGAGTGGAAATGCAGAAAAAGTGAATGCGGTAAATTATCTAACTAGACCTCCACCACCGCCAGTTAAGGAGTACTACTATGAAGAGGATGCGAATTTGGTTAATGATCAGATGGAGGGTTTCTTAACCAACGCCCAAGGTTCCAACTCGAATAATTGGTGCCAAGGTCAAGGAAACCAAGGTCAAAACTATGGCAACTACAATTGTGAGGGAAACTATGTCCGATATGGGAACTTCAATCATGATAACAATTACAACTGGAATAACTATGGAAACAGGAAT
The DNA here is from genome assembly GCA_029582685.1 of Solanum piurae. Classification (NCBI taxonomy): domain Eukaryota; kingdom Viridiplantae; phylum Streptophyta; class Magnoliopsida; order Solanales; family Solanaceae; genus Solanum; species Solanum piurae. Next base: position 5,190 of record JAJOOO010010031.1, read on the forward strand.
GAGAGGATTACACTCTATGTCCCACCTGGTAATAAAGTATCTGGTACTAGTATGACTCGCATTGAGGATATGATGCAAAATATGATGAAGAGGTTTGATGACACAGATGAAAATGTGAAAGAGATGCTTAGTGATTTATCTGGGATTGGTATGAAGGTTGATGCACATGCAGTGTCAATAAAGAAACTTGAGCAACAGTTTAGTCAATTATCCGCTATGATGAACCAATACCAGCATGGCACACTTCCTAGCAACACCATCCAGAATCCAAAAAATGATGGGCATTGTATGGCAGCCACGACTCATAGAGGAAAGCATACTATTGATCCCCTTATGCCGTCTGAGGTTGAAAGAGTGATAGAAAAAGATGAGAATGAGGTTACTGAAATTCTGAAAAATGATGCTGAACAGGAAGCCAAGGTGACCCAAAAAGTTGTTCCCATGCCTCGACTTCCACCTCCATTCTCAGAAAGTTTGGTGAAAAAAATTGAAGAGGGAAAATATTGCAAGTTCATAGCTATGTTGAAGCAACTGTCCATAAATGTCCCATTGATAGAAGCTCCGGAACAGATGCCTGGGTATGCTAAATTCATGAAAGACTTAGTAACCAAAAATAGGGTTGTTAGTTTTGAGAATGAAGAGAGGCTGCAACATTGTAGTGTTATTGCTACTAGGTCACTTGTGCAAAAGAAAGAGGATCCTGGAGCTTTCACTATTCCTTGTACCATTGAGATTTTATACTTTGCGAAAGCTTTGTATGATTTGGGTGCCAACATTAATTTGATGTCATTGTTTATTTATAAGAAGTTGGGTTTAGGAGCTCTTAAGCCGACTGCGATGCATTTACTTATGGCCGATAGAACTATGAAGAGGACCATTGGAGTGCTCCAAGATGTCCTTGTGAATGTAGAATCATTCATCTTTCTGGCGGACTTTGTGATACTTGATTGTGAGGTTGATTTTGAGGTTCCCATCATCTTAGATACACCATTTCTTGCTACTGGCCGTGCCTTGGTCGATATGGAGAGAGGGCAGATAAAGTTTTGATTAAATAATGAGAAGGTGACTTTTAACATCTGTAGTCTATGAAGCATGAAAGTGATCTAAATCGGTATCGGTTGTAAATTATATTGTGGAATGAGAACCTGAGGTGTCTATTGAAGAAAGGTTAGGTGTTGATGCACTAGCAACAGTAATGATGAATTTTGATAGTGATGGTATTGATGACTATGATGAGCTAGTTGTTGCATTGGATAGGTTCGAGTTCCGTTTCAAACCAAAATAGTTGGAATTAGACATGAAGAATCGAGACATTCCACCTGCAAAACCGTCTGTGGATGAACCTCTAAAACTTGAACTTAAGGTTCTTCCATCTCACTTGTGGTATGTATTCTTGGGACAAGATAGCATCTTACCCATTATTATTGTTGCTGACTTGAGTGAAGGGGGAATTGAGGTTGTGATATCGGTGTTTAAGAGGTTTAAGAGGGCTATAGGATGGACTATTGCAGATATTATTGGGATTCCTTCGGGCATTTATTCTCACAAAATTCAACTCATACCGGACATTAAGACAAGTATTGAACATCAAAGGAGACTAAATCCCCCATATGCAGGAGGTTCTCAAAAAGGAGATCATTAAGTTCTTAGATGCTGGAGTTATATATCCCATTGCTAATAGTAGTTGGGTTTGCCTAGTTCAGTGTGTGACAAAGAAAGAAGGAATCACTGCGGTTCCCAATGCTAAAAATGAGCTTGTTCCAATGAGGTCGGTGATTGGTTGGAGAGTGTGTATGGACATGGACCGAGAAATACCATTTCCCAATGTTGTTCATGGATCAGATGCTAGATCGTCTCGCTGGTAAGGGTTGGTATTCTTTTCTAGATGGGTATTCGAGCTACAATCAAATCTCCATAGCACCGAAAGACCAAGAGAAAACCACCTTCACTATTCCTTATAGGACTTTCGCCTTCAAGAGGATGTCATTTGGGTTATGTAATGCTCCAACGACCTTCCAGCGGTGTATGATGTCGCTATTTTTAGATATGATGGAGGACACGATAGAGGTTCTTATGGATGATTTCTCTGTGGTAAGTGACTCATTTGATGATTGTTTGACACACTTTGCTGAGGTACTAAAACGGTGTGAAGAGTGCAATCTTGTGCTCAACAGGGAAAAATGCAACTCATAGTAAAAGAGGGTATAGTTTTGGGTCATCGGATTTCGCAGAAAGGTATTGAGGTTGATATAGCTAAAGTTGAGGTAATAGAAAAGCTTCCACCACACATCTCTGTCAAAGATGTTCGAAGTTTTCTTGGGCATGTAGGTTTCTATCAGAGGTTCATAAAAGATTTCTCTAAAATTGCACACCCATTGTGAAAGCTACTTGTAAAGCAGTGTAAGTTTGATTTTGGTGATGCTTGTCTGAGAGCATTTGGAGAGTTGAAAAGAAAAATTAACTTTTGCACCTATCATTATTTCACTGGATTGGGGGTAACTGTTTGAAGTGATTGATGAGTCCGAGATTTGGACTCATTTAGGGCATTATTTATATAGATTCAATGTCCTCAAATGCTTGTTTTGTGCCAATAACTGATGTAAAACCTTTGATTTCCAGGTATATGGATTGAGGAACAAAGCAAGGACACTAATTTGCAAAAAAGAACAAAGCGAGTTGAAAGAATGAAGAAACGAAAGCCTGGAGATCGTCAGGTCCACTTGGCGAGTCGCCGAATGGCCATTTGACCGCTTAAAGTTCCAGTATGCCAAGCCCTAAGGGAAGAAATCAAGTTGGTGATGGAAAGGAGCAGTCGGCGAATCACCGAGTAGTTCCGCAAAGCAGTGTCGGATCGCCCAAAACTACAAAACTTGAAGATGATAAATGCCAAGGCAGAAAGGCGCTGAAAGTGACCAAAGGGCATCTCGCCGAGTGGTTTGGCGATCCCAACTTACTTTCTCCAAATGGCTCTTCGCAACATATTTTTGGCGACTATAAATACATTTTTGAACATTTAGTTTAGTATATCATAATACTCTGAGCCGGAAACAAGTTTTCTCTAGTTTTCCTAAGCTTGGAAGAATTGAAGTTTTTCACTTTTGAGAAATTGGAAGTTAGTCTTTGAGATTCTTCGAATTGGACCAATGTAAAGACGTAAACCAATCTTACCCAGTTGATGGAAACTCAATTTGGTAACGATTTTTATCTTTATATAATGTCTAGTTAAAACCCCAATTCTTGGGGTGTGATTATGTAATTATGGGCTGATTTAGTTTATGGGTATTGCTATTTGTTAGTTTAAATGTTATTTAGAAGTGAGTTCAATCACTAATTATGGTTTAATTTAAGAATTGTAGTTGCAAATGCAGTTCTACTCTTGTGTTTTTTGCTTGCTCGAGAGAGAGGTTTTAAAACTAAACTTATTGATTGATGGTCAGTGGGTATTGGGTTTATATGGGTTCATCTCGAGAGAGTGAATTCTAAACCCAATTCCACACATTCATCTGGAGAGAGTGAATGGACTAAGCTGTAGGTTGTTCTTATTTTGTTTGCTTGTTGATGTTCGCGAGAAATTAACTTGATTCGGGGTAAATTGTTCGAGAGAAATTTTATCTTCTCTATAGCTTAGTTTAGTCACTAATATCTAGCTATTTTCTAATAGTTGCAATTACCCATTTGTCTATATTAGCCTATAATTGAATCACATCCCAAGAACCCATCTCATTATTGTTACTTCGTATTGCTTTCCGATGTTTGTAGGTGATAATCTAAACCAAAAACCCCCATTTGAAATTTGTGTCACCCCCTGATTTGACTTATGTTCTTATTCAATAAATTTTATTCCTATGACTGATTTGATCATATTCGTACTTCTCAATTGATTTTCAAACACGTACCGCTTCCTGTGGGATTCGACACCAACTCATTTAGTTGGGTTTTATACTGACTAGCAATCGTTGACACTTAGAATTGGATGAAGTGTCTTTGAAACATTAATCAAAATGGCGTCGCTGTCGGGGAGTGGTGTTGATTGAGACTCTCTTTTGGTGAAGTTGAATTGGATGAAGTGTTTTCGTGTTGCTTGCTGAACAAAGGAAATGAGCATATCTTGTAGAAACGGTGACCCAGTGGACCACCTCCCTTTAAGATTGATGATTCTTAGGGATAACATACTAACTTTCAAGAAATTGGAGGGTGAGACAATTCATGAGTTGTGGCTGAGTTTTAAGGCACTATTGCTGAAGTGCCCAACTCATGGAATTCCATATAAGAATCTACTGAACTGCTTCTATAGAGGACTTGGTCCTGAAAATAACAGAATGGCTGACCAATTTTCTCCGAGTGGTCTAATACGGCAACCCTATGAAATAGTATCTCAACTATTTGATCGCATGACTAAGACCAACAAGGAGACAGAGAAGGACCAAGAATTGACCACCTTGTTGACTCATCTGGATCTCTTAGCCAAAAAGATCATGGAATTGGAAGTACCGTACAAAAAGAAAGATAGGTACATTCCCCCTCAGGAGAGTAAAAAGTTCAAGGACTATGAGGGTGGACAAGTAGAAGAGATACTCTCACTTATTCTCCACAAAGTCGAAGAACACGACAGAGTGTTGAAAGAGATAAAGTAGAATGTCTCAATGTTGAATCAGATGACTGCTTCTCATTCCATATCTATTCAGCTACCGGAGACCCAAATGGGTCATGCATTGTCTCGTCTCTAGCCAAGACAAAAAGGGGGACTGCCTAGTGATACTATGGCAAACCCCAGGAATGAAGTTTGAGTAGGGACTTACGTCGTGCCACAACGTTAACTAAGGCGCTTCTGGGGAGGCAACCCAAGTTTTATTGCTTTCTTTTTGTTTTTTTAATAACGTGTGTTGATTGTGCAGGTGCAAAAGTGGAATGTGTTTGAAAAGTGCAGGTTGGTGAGCAAAATGTCCAGTCGGCGACTCGCCGAATAGGTCGGCAAGCCCAACTTGGACCGTCGTTGGACTCAAGAAATCAAAAGATGGAGTCTATAAAACTCGGCGGGCCCATGGACTAGTCATCGGATCGCCAAACAGGTCAGTAATCCTGACTTAGTCCGCCGTTTGGACCCCACATTAACTGATGGTCCTGTAAAACTCAGCGTGTCACCGAGTGGTTCAGCGAGGAAAATTAATGTCGCCAAAAGGGCAAGATCACACCTGCCCTCTATATTGCCTATATTCCCACATTTTCTTACTTTTTGGTCATTGATCTTGTGTTTGGAGTTGGATACTTTTCCGCCTAACATTTCAATTTATATATTCGGCATCAAAGGTTGGTTTTCCAAACCCAAACTCATAAATTAGCGGTTAAACTCAATTGCATTTTTATAAATTGTTTTGAAGTGTGTTGGGCCTCTCTGAATCCGTATTTGTGTGCTTGTTTGCCGATTTTATTTTTAATATCATGCCTAAAATGCCTAATTTTTAATTTCCCAAGTTTCGTGCCTTAAATTGATCATAAATTGTTGGGTTGTGCTTAATTGTTGTTGGGTCTAGTCGGGTGAAGTATGAGTAACCCATATTTTTGCTAAATGGCATGATTTACCCAATGATGGAGCATTTGACGTCATTCTTAAGGGCTAAAGTCGTCAGATGGCCAATGTTGGCCAAATCAAGGAAAGTCTGAGTACCCCGGTGGCATGGTTCTAGAATTAATTGAACAAGTGTATGGTTTGATTTTGTTTTCAGGGGCTGCGGGGTTGATTTTTGAAGTTGGGGTAGAAAGTAGGCACGTTGCGCAGTTTGGCTAGCTGAGCCGAGCTCACCGAACCACTCGGCGGTTCGCCGAACCCCCCTTGATCACCTTTAATTTCATGGGTTTTATTGATTTTGGTTTTATAAATTTTCGCGAGAAGCCTGAGTTCGCCGAGTGCACTCGGTGACTCGCTGAAAGTCTTCTTTCATCGCCCTTTCTACGCCCCTAACCCCTGAAATGCACTGTACCTTTCGGCGGGCTGGTCTATGCTCGCCGAATGATGTTGGAAATTCACCAAAAGGCCCCTCTGATCGCCAACATGACATTTTTCTAGAAATTTTTGAAGCCAATCCTTTCGGTGAGCCCATTCTAAGTGATTCGGTGACTCACTGATCGGTTTGGCGAGTGTGTCTGCAATATATTTTCTGTGATTTTTCTTGAAATGTTTCTCACTTTCTACGATGTTTTTGTAGAGATGGCTAGAACCAACTTATACATGCCGCCCCGCAAAAGAGCAAGGGGCATAGTCATCAACGAGGGGGCAGCTACCTCTTCTAGAAGGTGAAGGAAAGAACCTCCAAAGGGAAGAAAAGGCAAGGGCAAGAACCCCATATCTGAGGCTCCGGAGTGCAACTCCGGCAGCGAGGAAGAGTCCTTTGACTCCCTAGCTACATTTTCTAAGCCGAATGACGACCAACCTCTACCGTCCCGAAGGGCAGAAATCTGTGTTAGGTCTCGCCCAGACTCGTCGACAGTTCCAGAGGCCACCCTTCCTACAACTGATACAGTTCCAGCTCAAGCACCAACTGTGGTCCTAGAGCCACCAATACATGGTCCTCCTCCCCGGCTACTCAATAGATTAAAGGCCGATGGGTTGAGGATAATTCTCGAGGAGAAGCTGTTATCCATAGAGGGCTTAGTGGGTAGATATTCCACCGTGAGGGGAACTCTCCAGTTTTACCGGTTTGACCACTTCACCAGGTCCCATGGCCCCTATATTCCTACATGGGTCCAGGAATTCTACGCAGCATACGGTGACCTGGTACCTAAGGGAAAGAAGAAGGCCAGTGCCTTCAGACCGGTGAAGTCTGTCATGCTCCGAGGGAAGGAAGTATGGTGCAACAGCGATCACATTAATACTGTACTTGACAAGGCTACAGGTTTTGCACATGCATATGAGGGATTGGCTACAGCACAGTCCTTGGATGACTTAAAGGGATGGCTTTCCCCCCTGATTGCTGACACCACCCCGAGGTGGATTGAGGCAGGAGCTCCTATTGAGAAGAAGGACCTGAATGTTGCCACTCGGTACTGGTTTGGGTTCATCAGCAACTCTATCATGCCTTTGCAGAAGAGAGTCCATCCTTCACCATCCTAAGGCGGCTTGTCTCAGATCCATAATAGCCAGAAAGATGCTCAACTTGGGACTCATCATAGAGCAGGAGATGGCTATGAGAGCCAAGCAGAGCCAGACGTCCCTTCCATTCACGGTTTTGATTACAGAGTTGTGCCGACGTGTTGGAGTGTCTCGTGATGAGAAGAGGGATATTGACGTCACTCCTACATCCTCCACTGACATCCAGTATATAGAGGTCGAGTACACTTGGGAGGAGAGAAACTCTGGTGGACGCATCCCCGAAGAATGATGTTGAGACGATACCTGCAGAGGCATCTTTGCCTACTCCGGCCTCCGAGCCTTCAGGTACACCTGCTTCCACTTCTTCCTCCCAGGCTCCTAAAGCTTTTACTGCTTCCCTGTCCACCAGAATTACTCAGGCCATGATCTTGATGATGGGGCACTTAGCCCATTCTACGGATGTGAGGGCTACCCGATTGGAGGCTGCGGTACCGTGGATGATTGAGAGTGCTATCCTAGTTGCACTGACACCCCTCCGAGCATCTATCGACACTCTCACACCGATATTTGAGACTTGTGAGGGTAGACAGGGGCAACTTCAGAGGTGACTACTTTAAAAGTCGAGGTCGCTGATTTGAGAAAGGATGTGGACTACTTGAAGTCCACAGACTTCCCTTTACTTATGGAGGCAGCTGATGATGTGGATGCCCCACCTACTTCTGAGATTCCTCCGGCCACCACTGGATATGTGCCAATAGATGAGGTGGGAGTTGATGAGTCTGAGGCAGAGACAGACGAGGACCAGATAGAGGTGCCAAAGGAGACCATTTATGGAGACCTTTCTGACCTTGAGGAGACGATTGTACAGTTGGTGATTTAGACATCACAGACAGAGACGTCCATAGTATGCCCTAGTGGAGCAAGCAGATATGACACCGGGCGTTGATGCCCCGACAAATGGAGCGACTGTGTAGACATGACCCCTTTTTACCTCCATCTATGTCACTTTTATTGATTTTTTAGTGTTTTATTGCATTTGAGGACAATTGCTTTTTGTTTGTGGTGGGTTGAGGTATTTCGATACCTACCTCTTGTGATTATCATTTTTGTATATATATTTGGTGTTTGTGCTGTAAATTCTACTTTGACACTGTTTTGTGGATGTTTGAGCTTATAGCTCCGTGTTTTGAATGTAAATGGTTTTGACCCTTTCTGGAAAAAAATTCCACCTCTTGTTGCATTTGATTGTGGTTGTTCTTGTGCAATTTGAGTATTGGTTATGATCAATACCGATGATTTGAATAGTGCTCTTAATTGAACAAAAATGAATATGCAACTACGATGAGTCCAAATGAAGTTGCATAGATAATATGTGCACGTTTTGCATCTCGTTGTAACTAGCCGATTATCGAATGGAGTCTCTTGTGATGAACATTGCACACTAGCGAAAGTATGGAGTCTCTTGTGATGAACATTGCACACTAGCAAAAGTGTGGAGTCTTGTTTGATATTGGTGTCAATTCCTTGTGTGATGAGCTTACAGTGAACCTTATGTGATGACACCTAGAATTTTCCCCGTTGGTCCGGTTGACTAAGTGATGTAAACTCTTGAAATGATCTTAGGCAACAATTTTGAAGAGTGAACAATTTGACAATATACCTCTTATGTTGCCAACCTTGTGAGTGTGTGAACTTTGCTTGAAACCCCTTTTGAGCCTTATCCTTTTCTTGGAAGAAACTTGATGCAATTTTAACCCTTTTTTATCCATTCACCCATAATCCTCATGAAGTGTGGTTTGTTTTAATAGCCAACTTAGGCCAAAAACCTAAGTTGGGGTGTGGTGAAAAAAGAATGTAAATCAAGAAGTGCAAAGAAGTTTCCCTTTATCCACGGTTTTGAAGAAGATGGAACCCCTCCATACAAAAAAAAAAGAGAAAAAGAAAAAGAACGAAAAAGTTGAGAAATAAAGTTGTGAAAGTTGCAAAAGAAATGGGGTGTCCGGTATTCCATGAGAAGTGAATAATGGGGTAAATTTTGAGCATGGGTGAAAATGTTGAAGAATAAAAAAGAAAGTGATGTTCATACCACATTTCATGAGGATAGCAGCCACTGAGCCTAAATGACCATACATTTACACTCAGCCCCATTACAAGCCTTGAAAAGACCTTTTTTATCTTGAGTGAGCTGAAGTGAATGTTGATTGGAAAATAAGGGCAAACCTATGGGTGAAGTCATGCATATGTTCATCTTTGTGACTGTGAGAGTTGTATGTGATTCTGGAATTATAATTTGTTGAACAATTGTGTGTGAATACGGAATCAGTCTTGTTGTGAGGGAATTTGAGTACCTTGTTAAGCTTGAACTTGCATTTGAAGCAAGTATTGTGAACTTGAGAATCTTTGGTAATGGTGAGTCACAACTTGAATCTTTGAGAGCACAATTGATCCTTGCATAAGTAAGTTGAGTCTTGTTGTGTGAATTCATGATTGAATCTTTGTGTAGCACTATTTGAGACATCCTTTTTGAACTGTTGAACTTGAGTTTTACTTGAGGACAAGAAAAAGTTTAAGTTGGGGATGTTGATGAGTCCGAGATTTGGATTCATTTAGGGCTTTATTTATATAGATTTAGTGTCCTCAAATGCTTGTTTTGTGCCAATAACTGATGTAAAACCCTTGATTTTCAAGTATATGGATTGAGGAACAAAGCAAGGACACTAATTTGCAAAAAGGAACAAAGTGAGTTGAAAGAATGAACAAAATAAAAGCCTGGAGATCGCCAATTCCACTTGGTGAGTCGCCGAATGGCCATTTGACCGCTTAAAGTTCCAATGTGCCAAGCCATGAGGGAAGAAATCAAGTTGGCAATGGAAACGAGCAGTCGGAGAATCACCGAGTAGTTCCGTGATGCAGTGTTGGGTCACCCAAAGTTACAGAACTTGAGGATGTTAAAGGCCAAGGCAGAAAGACAATGAAAGTGACCAAAGGGCGGCTCGCCGAGTAGTTTGGCGAGCCCGACTTACTTCGCCAAGTGGATCTTCGCATCATATTTTTTGGCGACTATAAATACATTTTTGAACATTTAATTTAGTATCTAATTTTCATTATATTGATGTTCATATAGCTAACTCTGAGACTAAGACGAGTTTTCTCTAGTTTTCCTAAGCTTGGAAGAATTGAAGTTTTTCACTTTTGAGAAATTGGAAGTGGGTCTTTGAGATTCTTCGAATTGGATCATTGTAAAGGCGAAATCAATCTTCCCTAGTTGATGGAAACTCAATTTGGTAACGATTTTTATCTTTTTTATTATGTCTAGCTAAAACCCCAATTCTTGGGGTGTGATTATGTGATTATGGACTGATTTAGTTTATGGGTATTGCTAATTGTTAGTTTAAATGCTATTTAGAAGGGAGTTCAATCATTAATTGTGGTTTAATTTAAGAATTGTAGTTGCAAATGTTGTTCCACTCTTGTGTTTTTGGCTTGCTCGAGAGTGAGGTTTTAAAACTAAACTTATTGATTGATGGTTAGTGGGTATTGGGTTGATATGGGTTCAGCTCAAGAGAGTGAATGGACTAAGGTGTAGGATGTTCTAATTTTGCTTGATTGTTGATGTTCGAGAGAAATTAACTTGATTCGAGGTAAATTGTTCGAGATAAAGTTTATCTCCTCTATAGCTTAGCTTACTCACTAATAACTAGCTATTCTCTAATAGTTTCAATTACCCATTTATTTATATTAGCCTATAATCGAATCACATCCTAAGAACCCGTCTCATTACTGTTACTTCGTATGGATTTCCGATGTTTGTAGTTGATAATCTAAACCAAAACCCCCCATTTGACATTTGTGTCACCCTCTGATTTGAATTATGTTCTTATTCAATAAATTTTATTCCTATGACTGATTTGATCATATTCGTACTTCTCAATTGATTCTCAAACACATACCGCTCCGTGTGGGATTCGACCCCAACTCATTTAGTTGGGTTTTATACTGACTAGAAATCGTTGACACTTAGAATTGGATGAAGTGTCTTTGAAACGTTAATCAGTGATGTGTGATGCAATTGGGGTGGCGCTTAGTGTAGTATTAGGACAAAGGCAAGAGAAAATTCTTCATCTGATTTACTATGCCAACAAAGCTTTGAATGTGGCTCAAAAGAACTATAATTTGACTGAGCAGGAACTCCTTGTTGTGTTTTTCACATTTGAGAAATTTAGATCTTACTTGCTTGGTACTAAGGTCATAGTGCATACTGAACATTCTACATTGATGTATCTTATGGCTAAAAAGGATGCAAAACCAAGGTTGATTAGATGGGTGCTCCTACTACAAGAGTTCGATTTCGAGGTAAAAGATAGAAAGGGAACAGAAAATCAGGTTGCTGATCAGTTGTCCCGACTAAAGGAGGAAGCTATGATCAAGTTAGAGGATGGAGTTGAGATTAATGATACGTTCCCTGATAAACAGGTATTGGTTGTTCCGTATGATCTTATCCCTTGGTTCGCAGAGTTTACTAACTACTTGGCAAGTGATTTGGTTCCGTCAGATCTATCATTCCACCAAAGAAAAAAGTTCATGTCTGATGTGAAGAAATTTTTTTGGGATGAGCCTTACTTGTTTCGTGTTTGTGCTGATGGGATTATTCGTCGATCTATGCCCGAGGTTTAGATGATGAGTATACTAGAGGCGTGTCATTCATCACCTGTTGGTGGTCACCATAGTGGTATCCTAACTGCCCAAAAAATTTTGCGGTGTGGGTATTTCTGGCCTACCATCCACCAAGATGCTCATGATTTTGCCAAGTCTTGTAATTGTTGCCAACGTGAGGGAGGAATTTCTAAAAGGCAAGAACTACCAATGAACCCAATACTGGTGATTGAGCTTTTAGATGTTTGGGGTCTTGACTTCATGGGTTCGTTTGTGAGTTCAAATGGGATGAAGTACATTCGTATTGCGGTTGACTGTGTATCAAAATGGGTGGAAGAAGTCGCGCTTTCAGACAATGAGGGAAAGATCGTCACCGCATTCCTGAAAAAAAATATTTTCTCCAGATTTAGTACACCAAGGGCAATCATAAGCGATAGAGGTTCTCATATTTGTAATAAATTGTTCAAGGAATTGCTTGAGAAGTATGGTGTTCGCCACAACGTAGAAACCCTATATCATCCGCAGTCGAGTGGGCAAGTTGAAGAGTCAAATCGTGAGATAAAGCAAATTCTTGCAAAGACCATAAATCCCAACATAATTGATTGGTCTAGAAGGCTTGATGATGCTCTATGGGATTATCGCACTGCTTTCAAAACTTCCATAGGTATGTCCCCCTACCAACTTGTATATGGGAAGTCTTTTCATTTTCTTGTATAGCTAGAGCATAAAGCGATGTGGGCACTAAGAAAGTTGAATTTGGATTGGGGCACCGCATCGAATCAAAGAACGAATGAGATGAATGATCTTGATGAGTTTCACCTAAAATCATATGAAAGTTCTGCCTTATACAAAGACAAGATGTAGAAGTACCATGATCAAAAGATTGAAAAGCGTGAATTTACTTTCGGAGATCAGGTGCTACATTTAACTCAAGGTTGAGCTTATTTCCTGGCAAACTCAAGGCTAAGTGGACCGAACCATTCAAAATAACCCAAGTGTTTCCACATGGAGCGGTTGAACTAGAGAACAAAGATGGAACGACGTTCAAGGTGAACGGACAAAGGATAAAGATTTACTTGGGGAAATCTGAGAGTGTCAATGAGGTGATAGAGGAATGGGTTCTTGAGGAAGTCTGAGTAATCAAGGTGTCTGTGTCGTGCCACGACGTTAAATCAAGCGCTGCTTGGGAGGCAATCCAAGATGTATAATCTAGCCAACTATAGGATTTTTCTTTTTGACATAGGAAGTTTTCTTAAATTTGCAGTTTTCTAGATAAGTATTTGTAAATTTAAGTTTTAGTGTTGGCTAGATATAGATAGAATAGGGTTCATGTCTAAAAAGTGTCCAAAAATGTAAAAAGAGAGTATGAATGTTTTCTACGTGTGCGGGGATGAAAAGGAAATTCTACAGAAAAATTATCTGACGTAGTGGTCTACGGGTCCCTTTGATGGTCCGTCGGTCCACCCACGAACTGTGGATGGCATTCGTAGATCTCAGTTATGTATTCTCAAATTTTCTAAGTGTTAGAGTGAACCACGGTGCCCATCGACGGACCGTAGGTTGACCCACAGACCGTCGACAGGGTTTTGTGGGTCCAAGTTAGGGGTACAGTCGACCCGACCCGGATCCCCAATTAAAATATAACCCCTCATTTTAAA
>JAJOOO010010032.1:0-19088 GCA_029582685.1 Solanum piurae
CTAGTGACATGTTTATCTTTATCGCTTTCAGTCTTCTAGTTTTCAGTTTTTGCTAGATCTAGTTGGGGCATGTCCCAACATTTCTAGTCAGTTTAGAGGCTTATTTCAGACATAGTTAGATTCAGCTTAGTATTGAGTTAATAACTTATTTGTATTAAACTCATCAGTTTTCATATATCTCAGTTATAGTATATGGGTATTCCCCATCTTTTCATTTTATTTATGATTTAGCTTCCGCATCAGTTTATTATCTTTAGTAGTCTCATGATCATGCCAGCAGGGTTAGCTTGGGATCACTTGTGGTCCTAGGTCCCGTGTCCGCGTCTCGGGGTAGTCTCGGGGTGTGACATAACTCATCCTGAGCTAGGAGTTATGGTCGTTTGAATTTGACCAAAACTCAAGCTTAACATAACTTAACCAATTTTCCAGATTTTTCATTCTTTCCAAAAATGACTCTTTCTAATTCTAGCTCATTCCAGTTCTTTCAAATAACGAGTTGTTACAATATCTCCCCCTTGGGAACATTCGTCCTCGAATGAGATTACTCTCAGTAGGCTAAGGGTGTAACATTTAACGTTCAACTCAAACACCGAACAAGCAACTATAACACATCAAGCATATAATTTATAGAGTACTAAGAAGAGAATTAGTACCTTGATCTCAAATTTCTCCGGGATCAAAGAGATGTGGATATCTCTTCTTCATATCTTCCTCAGCTTCCCAAGTAGCTTCCCCAACAAACTGGTTCCTCTAAAGGACTTTGACTGATGCTACTTCCTTAGTCCTCAACTTGCGAACTTGGCAATCTAGAATCTAAACATGAATCTCCTCAGAAGATAAACTATCCTTGATACCAATATCTTTAGTTGGTATGATAAGTGAAAGATCTCCTATGCACTTCTTCAACATGGAAATATGAAATACCAGATGAATTGCTGCTAACTCCTGAGGTAGCTCTAACCCAGATGCTACATTACCAACCCTCTTAGATATTCTGTAAGGGCCAATATACCGGGGACTAAGCTTCCCCTTCTTACCAAATCTCATAACACCCTTCATGGGTGTAATTTTCAAGTATACCTAATCATATACTTCAAACTCTAGTTCCCTTCTCCTAAGATCAGTGTAAGATTTCTGACGACTCTGCGCTGTTTTCAACCTCTCTTGAATAACCTTCACCTTCACCATAGCTTGATGAACTAAATCTTGCCCTATCAACCCAGCTTCACCAACCTCAAACCATCCAATAGGAGATCTGCACCTTCTCCCATAAAGAGCTTCATAAAGAGCCATTTGGATGCTAGAGTGGTAACTATTGTTATACACAAACTCAATGAGAGGTAGGTGATCATACAAGACCTCAACATATCTTCTAAGGTCTGAATAGTGCGCTTTGCTTGGCCATCTGTCTGAGGATGAAAAGTAGTACTTAAGTTCACCTTTGAACCCAAGCCTTTCTGAAATTTTTTCCAAAAGTGTGCAGTAAATTGTGAACCTCTATCTGATATAATCGATACCGGAACCTCGTGAAGTATGACTACATCTTGAATATACAACTTAGCATAATCTTCTACTGAATGGGTAGTCTTTACCGGCAAAAAGTGGACTGATTTTGTCATTCTATCAATAATTACCCAAATAGAATCATGTTGCATGTGAGACCGTGGCAACCCAGTAATGAAATCCATATTGATCATCTCCCACTTCCATTCCAAAATCTCTATGCTCTGCGCCAAACCACCAGGCCTTTGATGTTCTACCTTAACTTGTTCGCAATTCGGACACTTTGCAACGAACTCTACAATACCGTTCTTCATACTACTTCACCAATACACTTCTCTCAAATCGCGATACATCTTGGTGGAACCCGGATGGATAGAATATCTGGATATATGAGCTTCCTCCATGATCCTTTCTTGGAGTTCATTAACCCTTGGTACACACAACCTACCTTGAAACCTCAATACACCATCTCCCCCTTGTTCAAAAGCCATTACTTTTTGCTTATGAACATTTACCTTCAATTCAAGAAAAATGGGATCTTGGTATTGCTTCTCTTTCACTTCTGACAATAATGATGATTCAGTCCCATTCATCACCAATATTCCTCCTTCTGTGGAATCCATTAATCAAACTCCCAATCGTGTAAGTATGTGCACATCTTTTGCTAACTTTCTCTTATATTCTTCAAAATGGGTGGTACTACCCATAGAAAACCTGATCAAAGAATAAGCAACAACATTAGCCTTACCTGGGTGATATAGAATACTCATGTCATAATCCTTGAGTAATTCTAACCACTTTCGCTGTCTGAGATTGAGCTCTTTTTGAGTAAACACATACTGAAGACTCTTGTGATCGGTGAACACATCCACATGCACACCATAAAGATAATGACTCCATAATTTCAAAGCAAATACTACGGCAACAAACTCTAGATCATGGGTTGGGTAGTTCTTTTCATGAACTTTCAGTTGTCTGGAGGCATAAGATATAACCTTTCCATTTTGCATCAACACACAACCCAAACCATCTCTAGACACATCACAATAAATAGTAAAGCCTTGCGTGCCTTTTGGTAAGGTCACTAATGGGTAGTAGTCAACCTCTTTTTCAATTCCTGAAAGCTTCTCACAAGCTTCAGACCATTGAAATTTCACTATTTTCTGAGTTAACTTGGTCAATGGGGATGAAATAGATGAGAACCCCTCTATGAACCTTCTATAATAGCTAGCCAAACCCAAGAAACTCATAATGTCAGTTGGAGATGTAGGTCTAGGCCAATTCTGCACTGCCTCTATTTTCTAGGTATCAACTTTAATTCCCTCTCCAGACACAATATGGCCTAAGAATGCCACAGACACAAGCCAAAATTCACACTTAGAGAACTTGGCATACAACTCTCTATCCTTTAGAGTTTGGAGAACTATTCTGAGATGACTAGCATAATCTTCTTCATTCCTCGAATAGATTAGTATGTCATCAATGAACACGATAACAAACATATCTAAATAAGGCTTAAATACTCTATTCATAAGGTCCATGAATGTTGCAGGCGCACTGGTCAAACCAAATGACATAACTAAGAACTCATAATGACCATACGGGTCCTGAATGTTGTCTTTGGAATATCACATTCCCTTACCCTCAACTGATGGTGGCCTGATCTGAGGTCTATCTTAGAGAAACAGGTGGCACCCTGAAACTGATCGAAAAGATCATCAATTCTCGGAAGAGGATACTTATTATTGATGGTAACCTTGTTCAACTGACATTAATCTATACACATCCTAAGGGAACCATCCTTCTTCCTCACAAATAAGACAGGAGCGCCCCAAGGTGAGACACTTGGTCGAATAAAACCTTTCTCAAGGAGATCTTTCAACTCTGCTGCTGCCATTCTATATGGAAGAATAGATATAGCACGAGTATCAAAGTCTATCTCTCTCTCAGGAGGAACTCCGGGTAGATCATCTGGAAACTCACTCACAACTGGAACTGACTCAATAGGAGGTATCTCAATACTAGAGTCATTAACTCGGACTAAGTGATAAATACAACCCTTGGAAACTAACTTTCTCGCCTTGAGGTACGAAATGAAACGACCCTTAGGCACTGCTGAACTGCTACTCCACTTTATAACTGGCTCATTAGGAATTTGGAACCTAACGACTCGAGTTCTACAATAAATTGAGGCATAACAGGCATGAAGCCAGTCCATACCAAGAATGCATGGCATCAAAATCTACCATGTCTAACTCAACTAAATCAGCCATGGTACTCTTGTGATTGATGGAAATGACACAATCACGATATACTCGCTCAGCTAGAATAGACTCTCCAACAGGTGTAGAAACACAAAAGGGTTCACAAAGTTTATCAGGAAGAGCATCAAATTTCATTGCAGCATAAGGAGTCAGAACAGATAAACTCGCTCCTGGGTCTAGCAAAGAATAAACAGCAAAGTTAAAGACTTGGATCATACCAGTGACAACATATGAAGAATTCTCTTGCTCTTGACGACTAGTGATCACATAAAGGTGGTTTGCTCCTCTGCCAGTACCTCAAGTAGCTCATCTGGGTGAAGCCCTATCTGGTGGAGCAACTGATGAAGATTGGGGCCTATTGCCTTGATTCCCATTACCTTGCCGATTCTTAGGGCACTCTTTCATGAAGTGACCCTCTTGTCCACACTTGACACAACCTGTGGAGCCATCGCGACACTTACCTGGGTGATTCCTTTCACACTTAGCACATGCAGGAGCCCAGTTACTTCCTTGTGCCATACTACCCTGAGACTGTGCAGGTCTAGCTCTAAAGTTCTGTGAATTCTGACCATTATACTAACCTTTGTTTCTGGGTGCAGGTGCACCAGAAGATGATGGAGCAGATCCCTTTTACTTTTGCTGGAAAGATGAATAGTTCACATTATTTCTCTGTTGTCCAGACTGGTTCCCTGTCTTCGCTTTATTATTTTTGAATTCCTCCCTATCCCTCAGCTTCTCTTCGTCAACCTGCTACACATAGACCATCAACCTTGGTATATCCATGTCCCTAATTAGCATGGTTCCTTGCCCTCTTTGCTTCATAGACGGGATAACCCAACAACAAAAAGACTCATCTTGTTTCTCATATCCGTAACTATCTCCGGAGCATATCGGGACAATTGGGTGAACTTTAAGTTGTACTCATGAACACTTAGTGCATCCTACTTAAGGGTGAGAAACTCTCATACCGTGGCCTCTTTCAATTCTCGGGGAAAGAAACCCTGCAAGAAGGCCTTCTCAAAACAAGCCCAACTGGCAGGTGGTGCTCTGTCAGCTCTACCCTTCTTCCACTGGTCAAACCAATTCCTAGAAATATTCTTCAGTTGATATGCAACTAGTTCTACTCGCTCAGCATCGGACACGTGCATAAATTCAAATACCTTTTGCAGCTCCTCAATAAAGTTCTTTGGATCCTTAGTAGTGCTTGAACCAGTGAAACTTAGAGGATTCATCCTCAAGAACTCTCGGATCCTCAAAGTATCAGCCACTTCCTTCCTACCTCCTCTTTGTTGCCCAACCTGGTTAGTCACAACTTGGCTCAACATTCGTATCGCTTCCCTGAACTCAATATTCATAACTTCTCCTTGGGGTTACACTTCATGTGCATTAGGTACCCCTTGCTCCTCAACGTTCCTCCTAGCAGGATGACCTCAAACAACTCTTCGTGGAGGCATGATTAACTGAAATACACGCGCAAGCACGAATTCGAAAAAACTTTTTAGAAATAAAACTCTAACGCACGAAATGAGTATGAAAGAACTGAGAAGATTCCTATGTGTTTCAGCCTCCTAATTATAGATGTGGCGTGCTTCACATCGATAAAAAAAGACTCTACAGACACGGCTTCATAGACTCCCTAGGAATCTTGAACTTTGTGCTCTGATACCAAGTTTGTCATGCCCCAAGACTACACCTCGGACGTGGCTGGCACTCGAGAACCATTGATGTCCCCAAGTGAAACCTTGGCCTGGCTTACTTACTCAGCGGAAGACTTAAACATAAGAAATAGTCTCAAATAAGGAACTTATGAAATAAACTTAGAATCTCTTTAAGGAAACATTCAAACTAGCCAAAATGGCTACTCAAGTCTCATAGAAAAACATCTTAAATACAAGAAACTAAAGAACTATAACTATCCGTCTATGAAGCCTCTAAACAATGAGGGATGTCAGGACAAGACCCCCGATCATCCTAAAAATTGAAATATTAAAAAGTAAAGTAAAAGGAATCCTCCGGAAAGCAATGAGGCTCACCAACTGACTCTGATTGCTCAAATGGATTAATGAGGCGCTAGATGTTGATCCTGATTACTTGTGTCTGCATCATAAAACAATGCAGGAAAAATGGCATCAGTACATTGAATGTACGAGTATGCAAGGGGAATACTAAACATAACATAAGCTTGAAAGAAATCTGAAAGAATCACTAACATTGGCTTTACTCAATTCATGAATAATTTAACAAAATATAAAGCAACAATACACATGTGATATACAGAAAGTTTTTAAAACAGTAGAAAGCAACTCAGTTTGTTAAAGAAATGCAATAACAACTCAATTACATAAAAAGTAATATAATACTGTGGGAGTTTCTCTAACCGACAAGCACCACTATGATCCTAAGTGATGATACAACGTCTTGCCCACGCTGCCAAAACTGTCCTATACTTTGCCGTTATATAGAACGCCTTAACTAAGTGGATCCACTAGTCTATGCTAAAAAGCACTAAGATGTAATCTAAAAAGTATGACCCTTTCTACCCATGATGGCTACATGGTTTATGGAGACTTGAGTTATTATGAACTCGCGTCCCCATATCGGTGCTCAATACTACTCCCAAAATATACTTAGCTCATGTGTTTGTAAAAAAAAAACTCTTTCATTGATTTGAGATAATTATTCAAAACTTAGATTAAAAGATCTTCTTGGAAATCGGTGTTTCCTTTCTTGCTCAAATGTGAAAACATTTTAACTCTTGGGAATACTTAGTTCCCGTATAATCTTTGAAGAAAAGAACTTTTACTCTTACTCTTTGCTCAACTCAAAGCTTAAGTCTTAAAACAAGTTTAAAACGTTTGTAAGAGAATTTTGGAAAACTCTATAAACTTCTGTTGACTTGACTCTCAACTTTCCTTGAATTGAATTATGGATTCAAGGATTGTGATTTGTGATAGGAAATATCTCATGATGTTTAGGAGTGTTTTTAGATAGTTAAACATGAGAAACGACCAAGTAATCACTGTCTCGAAGCAAGTCCGCAACGTGGAGATGCTTTTAAATTTTTTATCACAAAATTAAATTTTGAAACAGTCGAGTTCACGTCCTCTCCACGACACGGAGGTGATTTTTGTACACTGGGGAGAAAGTCCGCGATGCGGACTTGCGTTCCAAAACCTGCTCGACTATTTCCTTCTTCATTTTCTCACCCCAATTCGCCTAAATTTGATTCTTTTTCTCCATCCCTCTTTAGATTCAAATACCCAGTATATATTCCAAAGAATCTAACTCAAACCAACTCTTAAATCGACACGAATCCATCAAGAAATGCACAATCCCATCAAATCTCAAGAACTAAAGCAAACTTCAAGAACATAATTGGCACGTGAGTGAACGAACCCAACACTATGAAAGTCTCACATACCTCTTTAGGGATCAACCCTTGTTGAAACGACTTCAACTCTGCAAGAAATCAACAAGAATGCCTTGACTTTTCTCCTCTTTCTCCTCTTTTCTCTTCTCTCAAAGCCTTAGAGTACTTCTTAATTGCATAAACTAAACTAACTCAGTTTAGTCCCCAAATAACTTACTAAAAACGAAAAATTTTAATTGGGTATGGAGAAGACCAAAATACCCTTCCAAAATCTGGTTTTGACTTTCCTTATCTAAACAGCCCAACTTCGAATGGGCATATCTCACTCATACGAACTTGAAATTGAGCAAACTTGGCGGGTTGGAAGATAATTCCAAGATCTTTCCTACAGTATCTGGAAGCACACCTAACTCATCCTGAGCTAGAAGTTATGGTCGTTTGAAGTTGAACAAAACTCAAGCGTAACATAACATAACCAATTTTCCATATTTTTCATTCTTTCCAAAAACGACTCTTTCTAATTCTACCTCTTTCCAGTTCTTTCAAATAGTGAGGTGTTAGATCTCCTATAAGTTCTTATAAGCAAGTTAGTACATGTAAAGTTATTCGAAAACTTCAACTGCCCCAATGGAACGCAAAATCTACCACATCTGAAATCACCAAATCTACCTAAGCATTCTACACTACCAAGAGGACATAATGAGATCGGTACATCCGATCCACCACTAGGAATTCATCCACCGAAGTAAAAACACACGTGGGCATGGGTAGTGAGTTATACTCTAAATCGTGTCTAGAACGAAGTAGGTGGTCACATAAGAATATACGGAAGTAAGGTCGAATGACACAAGATACTGATTTTATAGTGCCCATATCAAACATTTTCATTCGTCTGACTCTATTTCCTTGATTATTAGTCACCCACAATCAACCAGTCTAGTGCTTATTACAATCGTACACATACTCGATTTATAAAACTTCACATACTTCTCAAAGTACTCCACTAAAGCCAAGACTCCTAATACAAACAAAACATCACCATACCGGTCATTTACCTTACTCTCAAAGCATCACTAGTATCAAAGTCTTCTTAGCAAACACATTGTTGCCTACAAAATTTTCAAACTATGGCTCCCTCTCTTTCCATTTAAAGATCCTATGATAGCCATGGGTCTCACAAAAGGTTGATAGCACTAGTTCCAAATCTGATAATACCTTCACATTGAGATAAAGCAACTGAATTGCCCAAAGTCGACTCCACACAATATTTTTTATACCAACTTTCAACTACCATTCACACCCTTATACATATCATGCAAAACCTTAGAGAAATTCTTGGCTACCTCAATAAGTTTATATACTATGAGCAAATAACCTTTATTTGCCATCAAGTGTCTACAACAGTCTGTATAGTCCCATTTAACATATTAGTTTCAATCCCCTCGAAATCGTCAATAACCATGTAGAACCGTAGGTCCATACGACCATACCATTGCGCATTCATAAGTCATATACCATAATTTGTAACAATCTAGCCACACATAAAAACACATAATCTTCCACACATCACTATTTGTCACACAAACCAAAACTCATTCATCATAAAAGTCCTGATAAAGCCCTAGTATGTATGTGCCGAACCAACTCACATCTCATAATCATATCTGAACTCAAAGGTGAAAATTCATACAACTTTAAACTCCGTACCAAGGGCTTATACAAGAGATCTTATTCCTTCAGCTTTCTTAAATTCTTTTCATGACGCAAATTTCAAATACCTTGAACTCTTCAATACACCAAAATTTTATTTTTTTCCCTAACTCGTTTACCAGTCTTATTCTTTGGCCAACAACCCATGAAATTTTTACCTTATCCTCTAAACCATAACATTATGTGAAACCTCCCTTAGGTCCTTTAACAATCAAAAGTAACCAAATTTACGACTCAAATTATGCACAAGTCCTTCCAAATGCTCAATACTAAATGCGATCGATCATTTGTTACCTTACCAATCCATACCTTGACAAAACATACTACCATGAACATAAACTCACCATGAAAAACTTGAATTTTGATTCCAATCGTGTAACAATCCCATTATCCATCAACATTAGCACATACATTTAATATCTTTATCGATTCATGTAGCTTAGCCTATAATTGATCGCCTCTCCTTTGATCTTACCGTACCCTTCGTTAAAAATTATGCCGTACCAGTTACCAAACTCAAAATCATAAAAGAACTTATCACCACACCCGAATCAAACATGTATAGACTTCTTTCTCAAATCTTATCCAACAACTTTTAACTGATATGAATGACATGTAAAACTATCACAATAATTTAGGTAAAACAGATGGAAGCATGTGTTTCTGAGTCTAATTGTCCATTCTTTTGTAAGATACATTTTTTTTCCTTGCACTCAAAGTAAATATCTTTGTTCTTGCCTCCTTCCAAAGACTAAACTACATCCCACTAATTCTTTTCATTTGTAACTCTGGTTCATTTCATTTCTATTTGTGCGGTGTCTGAGCACCTCCTACAATTTTCCATGAAACTAAGCTACTTATCGAATAGTAGCAAATCATAACCTCAAATACTCTCAAGTCGTCATTACAATACAAAAATTCATCTAACCAACAATCCTTATCCTACAGTTGCATCTTAATCACAATTCATCACACACTCTTATTACCTTTATGCTCAGTGTTCATTCTCATCATCACGAAGTCAACCTTATTATCAATATGACACCTTAAACTCATTTATACCAATCGAATCCAACAAGACTAACCCACTTTTACATGCACTTTTTACTAAAATTTTCAATTACCTTCACACAAGTATACTCTTCGGGACTTCCCTTACCCATAAGCTTGTAATTCTGGTATCTATCCATTCCCTTGGACCTTAAGATGAAATCACCGGTCCTCATTTAGAACCCTCGGGATACAATTCTCAACTTAACGCATTAATACCATATCAACGATCCACCACTAAAATCTTCCTTATACACACTGCTTAACCCCAAACATTTGCAGTAACAACTTAGTTGGTTTTTCTCAAATATAAATGCAACATCATATCTCATTATACGAGCATGTGATACAATTGATAACTTTTCAAGTAGTTAGTATTCGCACTTGACAATCGACGTATCCGTTTTCATGTACGACTAGTACCACATTGTGAAAGTCCATTAGATCCACCACTTAGAATACATCATACCCCTCGAAAAGATTGTATGCAAATAGCCTACACATTTCTATCCATTGAATAACTGCAAAAACTTTATCAAATTCGTTTTGTGTCTAGCCCAAGCGATATGCATTCTTTTGTAGATCAGGTCAATAGTAGAAGTAACACACTCCATAACTCTATTAAGTAAGCATTGGTATCATTGTAGTAGTCATATCATGACCCTCTTTCGTATACATTTACTATATGAAACCGCAAAAGAGATTCCTACCTCAATTGGTGCAACACCATCCTCATCATTCACTAAGAAACCCATACATATTTTGACAACTTTACTAATTGTATTTTTCAAAGTCACAATGTTCATTGTCTAGCCATTCCTTTAATTATTCCACTTTCAATTGTGTAACCACTCCAGATATTGTCTATACCACATAATTATTACTCCCCCAACTGGAGTAACTAGCCTGAAAATGATACCATGTTTATGAAGTCCCTCAAACCATTGTTCAACCTCATCATTCAAATATCCTCATAATGCATCATTGAGTCATCACCTTACTCAACTCTTTCAAATTGCTGAACATTCTTAATCTGACTACACATCCTTTCAATAATTTTATCACTCCCACTTTAGTACTAGGTCTAACATTCAAGCTATACATGACACAACTACTCACATGATGAACTACACACGAGTCATCACTATAAGTGAGAGTGAATGGAGTGAAGTGATAAGGATAAAAACCGATAAAGGATACACGATAGAGATTCAAGAAGTGAATTTTTTTCTTAAACGTCTCCGTACCGATCCTCGGGACTCTATTAGACTCGGCTTGTATACATGTGAGACCTATGAACCTGGGGATCTGATACCATTTTGTCACGATCCAAAAATGGATGTGATGACACTCGTCATATCCCACCAAGACAAGTCAGCCTAATACCCAATTAACACGGTGAATGCGGAACTAAAGATAAGAAAAGAAACTAAAACCATCTACTAATGCGGAAATCATAATCAACTCAAAATTAAATCCCAAAACTTGGTAGTCACGTGTACAAGCTTCTAAAATATTACAATTGAATCGAAAGAAAGATAAAACTCTCAAATGACATTGTTTCTAGAATAGAACAAGATCATAAATAGGAGTAAGAAGGTCCGCTGAAATGACAAGCAGCTACCTCATAAACCTCCACAAGAAGCGTCAGAAAATAGGAGAATAGAGAGTATCATGAAGATCCGGGCTTATACCCTACAAAAATGTAGAAGTAAGGGGTGAGTACCATACCACACGGTACACAACAAATAAACTTCAAAATACAAGTTAAGGGAATAGAATACGGGTACTCCTTACACCCCATCCGAACCTCCACAACTACAACCTGCATAAAAACCAGCCCAACCTAACAGTTCACAGTTTACACAACACACAGCTCAACAACAACACTCTAACAATTACATATCCTCAACAACAAACTCAATATTCATCAATCACAACTTCCACAGAAAGGCACTCACAAGACCGACAACACACAATTTCAAGTTCAATAATGATAAAGGTGTGCATTGCAATGAAATGCAATGTCAAGTATAGTGATGCATGTCTGACCTAATGATACACACCCATTGTCTCTCAGTCCGGGACCTATGGGGGACATATCTGTCTATGCATCCATCGCGGCGTGCGATATGGCCCTCGATATATAGTATCTATCGCAGCGTGCAATACGTCCCACGATATATAGTATCCATCGCGGTGTGCAATACGTCCCTCGAAATGGTACATCCTTTTATCACATAACATTTATCTCAGCCATGTCTCAGAACCAACGCAAATGACATGTTCACACAAATATTAAGGAGATGATCATTTTCATAACAATGCACAACTAACACCAATACAATCGTGATACAACATCAAAAATTAATCAATAAACCCTTCAAATCATTCTCAAACCTCACACACCAACAATTAATCACATTACCCTTTTTTCCATCATTAGAATTATTCAACATGGACAAGTCAACCCATCACCAATTCCCATTACTCCCCAATACATACCACAAGGAAATACACGATTCTATGCACTTAACAAGGGTTTAGAAATCCACTTGCATCAATCAATCAAGAATTCACTCCGGGACTTAAGTCCTCCCCTTTCGTTGAACTTCCAACTCAAATCAATCTATTAACATTAATGATCACAATAAGATTTTAAAACTAACAACATCCATATCACTATATATATAACATAGACCCAAAAATCATAGAGCACGAATCTATAATCAAGTTCTTAACTTTTGATGCCAATTGACATGTCAACTATTTCAACTTTTCTCCAATTTTCAAGTCTAGGGTTTAGTTTCAATTACTTCAAATACCATAAATCTAATGGTATTCATATAATATAATACACATAATATTTAAATATTTATCTCAATATATCAAAACATGAACTATAATGTGATAATATAAGAAAACAATCTGAATCCAATCAAGTTATACTAAAACGGTACTTAATCTTCAAACAAAGAGCATACAGTACCTTATTTCACCATTACCGTTTCTTATACATAACCAAATCATGATTACTCCTTTGTTTCTCACCATTACTTAATTAATTTCCTACTAATTTTACCCCCCCCCCCACCAAGTTTAGAAACTTTTTCATCCTTAGCAGTTAATGGAAAACAAATTAAAACTCAACAATTCACCTTCTCTTACCCAGCCATCAATAGATATAATAGATTTATATATAATCTTCTAACAATTAATGCATGTACCAAGAGATTTAGAGTTAAGTTTAGCATATTACCTGAAGCACCTACGATTCTTTTCGTACTTTGGTGTCCGTAGTAGGGTTCTGCACTTTTGTGATGTAATTAATAAATAATATCAACTTTATTTAACTCTAATTTATTCTTATACATGTGCAAGGTGATAAGAGTATTAAATAAATTATGGACTAGGCCCATTAACCACCTATTAAAAGTAATTATTTAAAATTTGCTCACTTATTAATTAACTATAGCTAAATGGATAGTTCCTAAATTCTCAAGCCAACTTCACCGACTAATCAGGAATGGCTCCGGGCGACTGTCGGGAGGGATAAAATGGTAATTTCTAAAAATAAACTTTCGGGTCATTACAAACACCTTGAAATTTGGACAAGAGTTCAAGTTTAATTTTTTTTTATTTCTTTGCTATTCTATTTTATTGTTATTTGTTTGTCTAGCTCTAACTTTTTTTTAATTTGGTTTTAATTTAATTAACCACCCAAAAGATAGTCATTTCTACTTTTTATGTTCAAAATTTTTATATTTTATTTATTACTTATTTTATTAGTTGTCTTGTTAATATATGAGTTAGTTTCCTTAAAAAATATCCTTTAGATTTATTTCCTTCCAAATAAAAACATGTTTTATTTCATAATCAATTTTTCAAGTTAGTCAAATGTTTTAGTCAAATCGTTGGTCAACCGCAAGTTAACGGACATTCTGTGGGCCTAACACCTTCTCGGAATGTAAATTGAACCCCGAACCCCATTGGATTTCAAATGATTTTAGTCTGTTTAAATCTTTTGAAATAATTTTAAGTTTTCTTGATTTCTTTAAAAAATTAAGTGGCGACTCTCTTTGGAAAATCATTTTTTCTTTAAAACATAGGTTATGTAACACCCCGTATCCGAAGCAAACCTGATTGCAGATTTCAGAAGCTACAGGTGCCACTTACGGGCACCACCTACGGACCGTAGGGTGACCCACGGTCCGTGCTGGTGGTCCGTGGTTCACACTTGTAGCCTTCCCCAGAACCATGCCTGAAAAATTGCTAATGGTCAAGCCACTCCAGGACCTACGGACCGTAGGTCAGACCACGGTGTTTGGTCCAGGGCCGTGGATCAGACCCTCAAAAGCCCAGCTTCAGTACTGATCGACGAATGACCAGCACGGACCGTCAGTCGATCGACGGTCCATCAGTCCCATCCGTCAGTGACTCCGATAACAGTTAAGTCGGGGGTCTTTTGGTCTTTTCCTATTTTGATTAACCCCTAAGCTACGTCGTTTAGACCCTAAATTATGAGGTTTTAGTTAGTTTAAGCCTAAAAACATAACTAGAACTTACCTAAGTAAAATCATTCTTCAGAACTTAGAAAATTAGAACGCTAAGAGGAGAAAAAGGTCAAGAACCCTAGTTCAAGAACGCAGCAAGGTTCCATCAGTTCCAGCCCCAAAATTGAAGGATTTCTCCTTGGAATTCGTCACCATGTATGTGGGATTTCACTAGTGGGTTCCTTTCACCCATTAGGTCCCTAGTTTTTAGTCAGTTTCTTGATTCCCTTATTATGACTAAACCTAGGGTTTCTTAAATGTTAGAATTATTGGGTTCTTAGCTATTAGAATGATCCAAATCAGATTAGTACGTTAATATTAAATTTATTGCATGAATTTCAGAACCCTAGATATGTATATTTTTAGTTCTTGAATTAGACATGCTGGGTCAGATATTTCAGTATTCAGTTATATATGCCTCAGTTTATGAATGCATCATTATCAGATTAATTGTTGCATTCTCAGTTTTGCATGTCCAATTTTGAGCTATCCAGTATTACAAAAATTTAGTCAGAATGTGTTAATCACTTAATCTATTGGGAGTAGCATAATACCGAGTTGGACTAGGGTTTAGCGTACCCATATAGTCCCAGAACTACGAGCCACGTAGGTGTAAGTCCCCTCCGTAGGCATCATTTAGTGATCACGCCAGCATGCCTCTATACTTTTGGCCGGGTATATTGGGTCCTCTCGATGGGGCGTATACATCGGACTCCACATTTAGCTCATGTGGTTTTATTGTCGGTTATTAGTAGCTCCCACAGTTCAGTCGGACTCTATTGCATTGACCACATTTACAGTTCATTTAGTATTTAGCCAGCATGCTATAAATTGGTCATTGCATTCAGTTTGTTCAGATTCAGTATCTTATCTTATGCATATTATTTCATTACTTTGTTCAGTTATATGTTATTTCAGATTTACTCTATCCTGCATGTGCAGTACCTTTCAAGTACTGATGCATACGTGTGCTACATCTTCTCGTGATGTAGGTTCAGGTTCTCAGCATCCAGTTCACGATTAGATAGGTTCCCCATCTCCAGTTCAGCAGAATCAGTGGTGAGGCCTCATTCTCCGAGGACAATAGTCATGAGTTTCTTTTTCAGTATTTTTAGTCATGTAGTTTCAGTTTTGCTAGACTTAGCTGGGGCCTGTCCCAGCATTTCTAGTCAGTCAGAGGCTATTTTTAGACATAGATAGATTCAGCTTAGTATTGAGTTAATATCTTCCTTGTATTAAACTCATCATTTTTCATATATCTCAGTTACAGTATATGGGTATTCCCCGTCTTTTCAGATTTATTTATGATTATAGCTTCCGCACAATTTTTATTATTCAGTTTTTCTTTAGTATGCTCATGATCATGCAAGTAGGGTTAGCTTGGGATCACTTGTGGTCCTAGGTCCCGTGTCCGTGTCTCAGTGGTAGCTCGGAGCGTGACAAACTTAGTATCAGAGCACTAGGTTTAAGTGTCCTAGGATGTCTAAAAAGCCGCACTAGGTAGAATCCTTTTCATGGATGTGTAGTGCGCACCACATCTAATGAGAGTGAGGCTACAAAGTGTCTTAGGAAAAATCTTCATTTTCTTGTTACTCTTATCGTGCGTAAGGTATGATCTATTTCCATTCTAATTTGATGTTCTACGTTTCAGATCATGCCTCCTCGTAGAGATAACGCCAGGAATGCGAATGTCAGGAATGCCAACGCAACTCCTCCAGTCCCTGATAAAGAAGTGTCGAATAAAGAGTTCAGGAACGCCATTCAGATATTGGCTCAGAGTGTGGCCAACCAGAATAATCAGCGGGCTCCAGTTCTGATAAATGCCAATGTTGGGTCAGCTGCAGCCAAGGTGCGAGACTTTGTTAGGATGAATCCGCCAGAGTTCTTAGGATCGTAAGTTGTAGAAGGTCCCCAAAACTTCATTGATGAGGTCAAGAAGATCTTTGAAGTGATGTAGGTAACTGGGAATGATTGGGTTGAGTTAGCAACTTACCAACTTAAGGATGTGGCTCATATCTGGTATACTTAGTGGAAGGAGAACAGGGGTACAGATGCAGCTCCTATTACTTGGGATTGTTTTATCGAAACCTTTCTGGAAAAGTTTTTCCCCATAGAGTTGAGAGAAGCAAGGGCCCAGGAATTTATGAACTTAAGGCAGGGTAACATGACGCTCCAAGAGTATGGGCTCAAGTTTAACCAACTCTCCAGGTATGCTCCTCGCATGGTTGCTGACTCCAGGGCTCAGATGAATAAGTTTCTTTATGGGGTGTCAGACTTAGTGAAAACAGAGTGCATGAATGCTATGTTGTTGGGTGACATGAACATCTCTAGGCTCATGACTCATGCTCAGCAAGTTGAGGGTGATAAGCTTAGGGAAAAGGCTAAGGAGACTAAGAAAGCAAGAACAAGTAACTACGAATATTCCCAACAGAAATCAGGTGGTGGAAATCGCTGGCAGTTTCAGCAGAAGTCTTTGACTCTAGCCCTTTTATCAGCTAGTGTTCCATAACAATCAGAAAGGTAGGGCGTCAGGCTCTAAGTCTCAAGGAAGTGTTACAGGTACCAAAACCTACCCAACTTGCCCTAAGTGTGGTAAGAACCATCCGGGCGAGTGTATTGCAGGAAACCAAGGATGCTTTGGGTGTGGTCAGTCTGGTCACAGGTTGAGGGATTGTCCTTCCAGACAGGGTCAATGAGGTAATAATGGTAGAGCTCAGTCTACAACTTCAACAGCACCAGCAAGTCGCCCGACTCAGTAGGGTAACTCATCTGGTACAGGTGGCGGACAATGCCAGAACATGATCTATGCTCTTGAGGCTCATCAAGACCAAGAAGATTCTCCTGA
This sequence comes from Solanum piurae, assembly GCA_029582685.1. Taxonomy (NCBI): domain Eukaryota; kingdom Viridiplantae; phylum Streptophyta; class Magnoliopsida; order Solanales; family Solanaceae; genus Solanum; species Solanum piurae. The sequence goes on from JAJOOO010010032.1 coordinate 17,296, forward strand.
TGTAGTCATTGGTACGTTATGAGTCTTTGATCTTGTTGTTTATGCATTATTAGATCCAGGGGCTACTTTGTCTTTTGTAACTCCTTACGTAGCAGTCCAATTAAGTGTTTTCCCGTAAACTCTTTCAGAACCTTTCTTTGTCTCTACTCCAGTCGGTGACCCAGTTATAGCTTGACGGGTACACATAAATTGCTCTGTCACAGTCTCCCAGAAATCACTTCAGCAGATCTTGTAGAGTTAGAAATGGTAGACTTCAATGTCATTCTAGGCATGGATTGGTTACATTCCTGCTATGCCTCAGTCGATTGTAGAACTAGGATTGTTCGTTTTCAGTTTCCAGACGAACCAATCCTAGAATGGAAGGGTAGTAGCTTAGCGCCTATGGGTCGATTCATTTCTTAACTTAAGGCTAGAAAGATGATCTCTAAGGTTTATGTCTATCATCTAGTTTGACTTAAGGATTCTAGTTCCGCAACTCCAACTCTTGAGTCAGTTCCAGTGGTTAATGAGTTTCCAGAAGTGTTTCCAGATGATCTTCTCTGATTTCCTCCTGAAAGGGAAATCGACTTTAGAATTGATCTCCTTCTAGATACCCAGCCTATCTCTATTCCTCCTTATAGAATTTCTCCAACAGAGCTTAAGGAATTGAAAGAGCAGTTGAAAGACCTTCTAGATAAGGGCTTCATCAGATCTAGTATTTCGCAATGGGGTGCACCAGTGTTGTTCGTAAAGAAGAAATACGGTTCTCTCAGAATGTGCATTGACTATAGGTAGTTGAATAAGGTCACAATAAAGAATAAGTATCCCATCCCCAGGATTGATGACTTGTTCGACCAACTTCAGGGTGCTAGTCATTTGTCAAAGATAGACCTCAGATCAGGTTATCATCAGCTTAGATTCAGAGATAGTGACATTCCAAATACAACCTTTCAGAACTTGGTATGGTCATTATGAATTTGTAGTCATCTCATTTGGCCTAACCAATGATCCTACAGCTTTCATGGATTTGATGAACAGAGTGTTCAAGCATTACTTGGACTTGTTCGTTATCGTCTTTATTGATGATATCCTCATTTACTCTAGGAATGAGGAAGACCATGCGAGTCATTTGAGAGTTGTTCTGCAAACTCTCAAAGATCGCCAGTTATTTGCAAAATTTAACAAGTGCGAGTTTTGGTTACAATCAGTTGCATTCCTTGGGAATATTGTGTCTAGTGAAGGTATTCGAGTAGATTCCAGAAGATAGAAGCAGTGAAACAATGGCCTAGACCTACCTCTGCTACATATATCATAAGTTTCTTGGGTCTAGCGGGCTATTATAGATGATTCGTGGAAGAATTTTCATCCATAGCCTCACCATTGACTAGGTTGACTTAGAAAAAGGTTAAGTTCCAGTGGTCAGATGATTGTGAGAAAAGCTTTGCAGAACTGAAAACTAGGTTGACTACAACTCCTGTTTTGACTCTACCAGAGGGTTCAGATGGTTATGTGATCTATTGTGATGCATCTAGGGTCGTCCTAGGTTGTGTGTTGATGTAGCGAGGTAAGGTTATAGCTTATGCTTCTAGACAGCTTAAGGTGCATGAGAAGAATTATCTGACTCATGACCTCGAGCTTGCAGCAGTGGTGTTTGTACTCAAGTTTTGGAGACACTACTTGTATGGTGTTCATGTAGATGTGTTCACAGACCATAAGAGCCTCCAGTATGTATTCACCCAGAAAGAGTTGAATCTTCGCCAGAGAAGGTGGCTTGAGTTCCTCAAAGATTATGATATGAGTGTGTATTACCATCC
>JAJOOO010010033.1:0-16973 GCA_029582685.1 Solanum piurae
AAAATATTATTTATAATCTACTTTGTTGATATATTTTTAGTTAGTTTATAGTTTTCAATGTTTATATATTTTATTTCAAATTTGGGCTTGTAAAATTTGTAAATATTTTATTTTTATTAAGATCCGAAGTTACAATTATATTGTTATAGTTTTTCAAATTCGAAGTTAACAATTTACTTTGTAAATATTTTGTTTTGTATTCAGTTTGCCTGTAGCCTTTAATCGTATTAATTTAACATAATGACCGTTGATATTTCAAAAAAAATACTTTTGTACTCATGTGAATTTTACCGTCTTTTCTTAAATTTCAATTCATTTAACATTTTTTAAGTTTAGCTTATCACGTAGGTAAGTGAAAACATATTTGATCTCTTTTTCAAATACCGTATAATTGTAAAAAACCAAAAGAATCGACTAAAGCCGAAACCGAAAAAAATGACTTTATGTGGTTTGATTTGGTTTTTAGACTTAATAAATCGACATAATTGGTTTAGATTTTTTTTTAATGAAAAAACAAACCAAACCGACCTATGTACACCCCTAGGTATGGCCAAGGGCAGAGCTAGTAGTCCGTATACAGGTTCGTCCCAACCTAATCACTCTTGTTCAAATAATATATTTATAACAATAAATTCATTAAATAAGTACAAATATTAAATTCATAACCTAATAATTATTACTTAAAGTTGTCGTTCCAAAATTCAGAACCCATAAAGTTAAAATCCCTTTGAATATGGCCAACAAAAATGCTCATATTAGAACCCTATAGTTAATCTAATCTAGACATAAACTCGTGTTTGACATTGGTTTACAACATATCTATATGAAAATCATGTTGAGTTCACCAATAGATGCATTTTATACGCAAGAACTAACACTCAAATTTGCCCTTATTCTAAGTCCAATACATGAAAATTATCACAATTTAGTGAATTGAAGTGCCCAATCCCCTAAGCTGAAATGATGAGTATACATGTGATACTTAAACATTACAATAAGTCCTCAAAATTCTATGTAGCTTTGCAGATGTGATCTTGATAATACAAAAGCTCTCTAGTCTAGGAAATATACATAAAGTATATATGTTCTTCTAAGCTTTTTCCTCTTTTGTATGGACATGCCAGTGACAAGTATTGGGTAATTCATTTTATTTAACTTATAAAATGGCATAAAACAAAGGGCATCATTAGATAACATGTAGAACATACAAGTATAAGAGAAATTCTCGATCTCATGAACTAATTTTTGAGATTGAATTAGGCCCAAAATTCATTTCTCTGGTATGATATTAGAGCATACATTCCAATTTTTCGTAATACAATATTGAGTCCCCATATTATTATAAATTATCCACGCTGCAGATATTCAAACTTGGGCATGAGGGATGAGGGTGTTGAAGTGTCCCAATGAAAAGTTTATGGAATGGATGATTTATTTATATGGCTTAGGCAATTTTCATCTCTTAACAATATTTTTGAAATTGAGTTAAATCTAAAATTTATTTCTGTTAACACTGTCCATTTAGGTTATAGAGTATGTCTCTCTCCTCCATTTTTCTCTCGCTTTCATTCCATCTCCTTCAATTTCTCGTCCATCCTTCAAAGTTTTACGATAAGAGAATATAAAGTTGTTCCCTTCAAAAAAAAAATTATTACTAGGGACAAAAATTAAAGAGTAAATTATGTAAAATATCAGTCCATAAATTTTACTTATCATCTCTTTAAGCCTAATTTATAAAATTTGGAAAAAAAATAAATCATTCGACCTATTTTATTGCAGTAGATCAATCCATTTGTTGTCATATGTGTCCTCCTTATTTTTCTTTTTGTCATCTGCGTTCTTCTTCTTTAAAATTTGTAGTGCAATTGTGAATCGTTTTGAGTGAATTATATCTAAAATTTGAGACTGCTTAGAAGAGATTTTGATTTGATTGTGAACGATAAATGTGTACTTCATGTATAGTTAAGCTATATTTAGCTTTTTGAGTGTATCAAAATGAATAGTCAATGTATAACTCATGTATAAATACGCTATATTGTATAGTTAGTGTATATTTCATATGACTTTTGTACAAGCTATATTGCATAACCAATGTATCCGTTCGGTGACTTTTGACTATTTTTTATATAATTACACATGATTATAATTATTGTATGTTAATTACTTTACTTTACTGTATATATATTTAAGAGGAACTTTCACATATAACCACTCAAAAATAGCCTAATTACTCTCCATAGCTATAGTTTGATAATTACAATTTGTAGCTACATGTTATAGGGAGGAGAGAAGCGAGCGAGACTGGGAGAGAGAGGAGAGAGGTAAGCGAGACTGGGAGAGAGAGGGGAAAAAGTGGGAGAGAGGTGAATTGTATATGTATATCGATTAGATAATTGTATATTATACATATGTATTTGTATATATGGAAAGCGAGATTGGGAGAGGGAGGTGAGAGGTTAGAGAGATTGGGAGAGGGAGGTGAGAGGTTAGAGAGATTGGGAGAGGGAGGAGAGAGGCAAGCGAGAGAGGGAAGAGAGTTGGAGAGAGGTGAATTGTATATGTATATCGGTTAGATAATTGTATATTATACATATGCATTTGTATATATGGAAAGCGAGATTGGGAGAGGGAGGAGAGAGGCGAGTGAGAGAGGGAGGAGAGTGGGAGAGAGGTGAATTGTATATGTATATCGGTTAGATAATTGTATATTATACATATGTATTTGTATATTCTGGCAAATTATACATATACAAACTCGAAGTCAACCCACGCAATTAATGTATAATGTTAGTCGTGAGTGGTAATTATATCAAACTATAGTTGTGATGAGTAATTAAATAGTATAAGTTTGCTTAACCGCGTAATTTTCCTTATATTTAAAACTTGCCTAAAATTAAAAGGCAGCAAACATTGGGCCAAAAGTGCAAATGACTCCTAAAAGAAACTGAAAAAAAGCCCATACAACTGGCACATTCTCCATCTGTTTTTGTTAGACGGCCCAAATATGGACTGATAATAAAATGAAAAATATTAAAGTAGTAATTAGCAAATGTTTATTTAATTGATAATTTTCAAATTTATTTTTCGTTAGGTACTAATCTAATTTTATCTCTACCTAATCCTAATCTTTTCATGGAATCATTTAGTCGTTAAATGTAAAATTTAGTATTAAATGACATGAATCTAGATTAGTTGTTGGCTGTGGTGACACTCATTCGATATTATCCTGTATTTCGTGGGTGGTTGTTGGACAATTAATGGAGTCAAAATTTTCGTTAAAGGTTTAAAATATAAGAAGTAAGCATATGAAGAATTAAGTCAATTAAAATTTAATATTTATTATGTATATATAGATACATAAAGATAATTTAACGTTATATATATAAGAATATATATATATATTGTATTTCTTATCAAATGCACCCTATCCACTATGGCTAGTTACATTCTTATTGTCATGTCTTATACATACACACAGAAACAAAAACAAATTAAATACACACACATTTAATTAATGTCTCTCCTTTTTTCTTCTTTTTTTTTGGGGTGGGGGGTGGAGATGGGGTTCATTCCATCAATCATTTATTTTCATTTATAACTTAGCAACAAACTTTCTTGTTTCATTAACATAAATGGTAAATTTGGGTTCCATAACACATGCTTCTACCTAATTCTTCATAATGACAGATATATTATTAAGTTGCTTTATATATAGCTAACTAAATTGCGATAAGAATAATATCATAGTCCGTTTGACTAAGTTTTTGAGTGGTTAAAATTAGGGGTGCATATTGGAAAACTAAAAAATTAAATTAAATCAAACTAATTGTTCAGTTTCGATTATTTGATTTTTAGGTTTAGTATCTGTATTTTTTCAAAAGTTTGATTCTTCTATTAGGTGTTTGGTGTAAAGGTCTCGAAACTTCGGTGCACCAAAAAATTGAAATTTATAATGGCCATTTCCTTAACCAACAAACAAAAGTCAACTAGCAATTAAATCATTTATGAATAAATTAAAGTAGCAACAGATTTACAATTCAGATAGTTAACTTCAAATATTAACTTCTAAGAGAAAGCAAAACGTTATGTACGCCATGTAAAGAAACTCATCTTTGTCCTAGTTTTCCTCTACCAGTAGTTGGAGGTACAATGTTCTTGACAAAGACAAATATGGTGTTTTAAGCACAATAAGCTGTCCATGGTAATATGTTTCATCACTTTAACATGATTTTAAATTTCTTAATTGTTTTATACGTAGATTTGTCCTCATTTTATTTTTCATGCGCACCGAAAAATCATTTTATAAACATCGAACCAAACTAAATCGAAGTTTAAAACGCCGAATTAAATCGAATTAATTTGATTCTTTCAAAATCATAAATCAATAAATCATACCAAAATTTGATAAAATTAATGTTCACCCCTTATTAAAAGTGCTTACTTTTTTCTTTTAAAATTACTCCCTCCATTCAATTTTACTAATCACTTTTTGACTTGACACACTCATTAAGATAATAATTATTGATATAGATATTTTACTACATTATTTCTACTGATTAATGTTTAGTATTGAGTCTTGGTAAATGATATTTAGAGTAGTATTTAATGCTACGAGTAAAACATAGAAAAAAATACTTCCTCCGTCCCATTTTATGTGACACCATTTTCTTTTTGGTCAATCCCAAAAAGAATGTCACATTTCCTTATATGGTAAGTATTTAAAGGTACAATTCCTCTTTTACCCTTGTTAGTCTCACTTAATCTTAAATATAGTACTCCAATACATTTATGAGGAGAGAGAAAAATAAGTCTACTTTTTAATATGACTATTTTTTGAAGGGGCAATTTGGTAAACATTTCAAAGTCTTCATTTATTTCTTAAACTTCGTGCCCGGTCAAATATTGCCACATAAAATGGGACGGAGGAAGTAATTTTTTTTCTTGATATGTTAAAGTGACAAGTAAAAATAAAAATCTATTTTAGGAATAAGTGACAACTAAAAGTAAACGGAGGGAGTATTTATTTTAGACAAAATGACCTGATATACCCCTCAACTTTGTCATTTAGAGACGATATACCCCTCGTTATAAAATTAACACATATATACCCCTATTGTTATACAAATGGCTCACATATACCATTTCTCTCTAACGGAAGTGAAAAAAATAATTTTAGTTAAAAAAAATATATAATCCATATGGGTACATTTAATACTCCTCACGTGTATTTTTTTTACTTTTTTTTTGTTTCAATAACTAATTTTAATTTATTATTTTGATGGTCAAATTTATTTATGCTTCACTAATTTTCTAGTAAAATTTATTATTGACCTAATTTTTTTCCAATACAAAAACTAAATTACAATATAGCCAAAAAAAATAGTTTTAAATTATAATATAGTAAATTTTTTTCTTTACACTAAAGAATGAAAGAAAAAAATAAAATAAGAATAAAAGACTCAAATAATGATAATCAAAGAAGTCAAAAGACAACTTATGTATGAAAAATATTAAAATATACCTTGAACTTTGCTTGAAGGATCATATATACCCCTACATAATTTTAAAAAAAAAATTAAAAGTCAAAAATATAAATTTAAAACTAATTTTTTTTATTTCCATTAAATAAAAGGTATATGTGAGTTCATTTTGTAACGATGAGGGTATATATGAGCCGCTTATATAACGATAAAAATATATATGTATCACTTTCATAACGAATGACATATTAGCTTCAAATAATAAAGTTGAGGAGTATATCAGACTTTTTTTTCTTTATTTTAAAATGGGTAGAATTTATTAAAGAAGAGCCAAGGGGTGTGAAAGAACACATCGTCGCATATGACCGACCAGAATAGATAAATTCGAAAACAATTATAAGTAAATAAATAAATAAATAGAGAGAGAAAAATGTTGACAATAAAATTAATTTTTTTTAATGACAATTTGATATTAATTATTTATAATGATAATAATTTGATGACAACGACTACATGTTGTCTCCCTAAACCACGTTTTATTCAACAAGTCTTTTTAGTATACAGCTGTTAATACCGCTTTCTAAAACGACAAAATTCACAATAAAACATTGTTTAGTACATATAATAAGTGCCCCCAACGAGTGGTCCTTTTAGCTATAAGCCAAAAAGTATTATAAAAAAAAAAAATGAATTTGAAATTTCAATTATTTTTAGACAACAATATGTATGTCATTTATCATCAATTTTTTGGTTGTCAAATCAAAATTGGTGTTGCACGGTTTTGAAGTTGGATCTTAGTGCCGACTTATATAGATTTTCGTTAAGTAATGATGAATTTAGAATTTTTAAAATATGTATACATTATGGTATAAAATGACCTATAATTTGCTAAATAAATAACTCAATTTTCAATTGCTTCATTTAATCTTATTGTAGTATAAATACCAATAAACAAAATTATATCATTTTTAAAAAGTAAAATAAAAAACCAGCATGAATTATTATTTTCATTAAAACACCTTTTTACTTAACTAATTGAACTTAAATATACACTCAATCTAGCAACAGAAGTAAAATGCACCTCTAAATTCTCGCCAAGTTTAGGATTGTTTTCAAAACTTCTCTCGACTTTTTACTAAGAAAAGAACTTCATACTCCATCAAGAGTTTGAAACTACAAGCTATGTCATGTGGTAGATCGATGTATATATCTAAATTTAATATATCAAATAAAAAGTATTTTTAAATTGTCAATAATTTAAAGACGAAACTGATAATTTACGTTATCTCCAAATTCACCATTGGCCATTAGGTGTAACTTGTAAGCAACCATTAGCATAGAAAAGTTGAAAGGTAAATGCAACAAATAGAAGACAATTTGTCTTTTGCTATTATTACTCCTACAAGTCTTTTTTTTATTTCACGTTTTAAAAGCTTATTTTCTTCTTGAAAGTAGTAATAATTTTCCAAATTATGTGAACTATTGTCAAGGGTTACATCAATGTTGTTTTAGATATTTTGTTGAGATTTTTAGTATTACAAGAGTTAAAAGTAAACTCATTCTAGTATAATTTGAAAGAGTTTACATATTTTATGATAATATTTTGAAAAGTTTGTATTGTATAATTTAGAAATTTCAGAACAATAATTTTTTTTCAATTATAGAAATCTAAAATGGCTCTTTATGAATTTATCTGATAAAATAACTAATATTATTCTTTTATCTCAATTTATTGACATTCCAAAAAAATTTGTAACATTTTTATAATCTAAATAGCCTAACTTTGAAAAAATTCTTTTAACTTAACTTTATAAAAATTCATTTTATCTTCATGAAATGAATCACAATCAAACAAATAATTAAAGAATGTCTTAGTCACAAATTTCAAAAGTTTTTCTTTTTTTTTCTTAAATTATGTGTCAAGTTAAACAATCTACATAAATCGGGATGGCTCTCTCCGTCCACTTTTACTTGTCTACTATATTAAAAATAAAATTTTCATTTTTACTTCTCATTTATAGCCCATTAAGAGAAAAATATATATATTTCATGTTTTACCCACCCTCAACATTAACTACTTATTTCTTAAATTATTTCCCAAACCTAAAAATTATATATCAATTAATATAAATATAATTGACATGCAAAGTCCAGAGTCGATAAATAACAATAAAGAGAGAGTATTATATATTCTAAAGGTGTTCACCAAGTCACTAACATGAGTTGTGGTGCAGTGATGAGATTGTTTCATCTTTAATCAGAGGTCTCGAATTGAGAGCGTCACTTTCGAATGGACCCTGTAGTGCGCCGTCTGAATTTAGTCGGAACTCTAATACAAATTCAAGACACTGAGTGTAAAAAAAAAGGGTGTTCACCAAGTCTTTCTTGAATACAGAGCCAGGCCTCCTCAACCCAAGGGGAAAAAATGTATGTAGTTGTATGAAGTCAAATTTAACACATTCAATTTTTAGACAAAAACAAAAAATTCAGAACTCAGTTTTATTTTATTTTAATATATCATGGTCCCCCTATTGGTACTGGTACAAACAAGTGCTAAATCCAAAATTCCCAACCAATGGTTGATAAGATAAGCTCTCTAATATAATATACAAGAAAAAAGAAAAGACAAAATAATAAATTTAAAAACAAATTTATTGTAAACACAAAAATATCCAAAAAAATTCCCAAAAGACCCATATAGAAGAAGAAGAATAGCTGACAAAAAAATGAATAAATATCAACTTCAAGAAAGGAGGGATAGAAAGCATTGAATCAATGTCCAATCATGGAACTATGCAAAATGTACCCTTCATTTCACTTTGGATGGACAGGGTTTTGTTTTGGCTTTGTCTTTGGCCTTTTGGTTCAATGGGGGGAATTCCTTTATGGTCCACACAACCCCACTTTCTATGTACTACAAAATTGCAACTATACCTACTTGATCACCTCCAATTTTAGCATATGACTTTTAGCAAACCAACCTATTTACAAGAGTTTTAGGTTATTGTTCGACAAAATTCACTAATTTTGATCTAAATTTGATATTTGAATTCATAACACTTTATTTGAATAATTGTTATGTATTGTTTCATTATGTATCGTATTACATTCTATCGTACTATATTATTTTGATGAATACAATGTTTGGATAAATTGTATTGTTCTCCGTCATTACATATTCATAATTTAAATGATAAACCCACAAAAAAAGTAGAATAGGAGGTAGAACTACTATGAATAGATAAGATAAATGATAAATAATATTAGAAGGATAACGATTTTTTCAAATCGTTACATAAAATAGATTTTTTCATCGTTACCTAACAATGAATTTAAACGATACAATAACAATCAAAACAAATATTATATTTAAATTAACAATAAGATACCGTATAAAGGGTAACAACCACCCAAACAAGGTGCAAGTCTCAAATCTTGAATGTGAATTCCCTAAAGTTGCAAGATAACCAACTCATTTACATTAAAGTAATGACATACATAAGAAGCTTCCCCTAACCACACTTCTTTTGTTTTTAAGTACTTCGTATTGACTAGGTATTATTAGTATCCATATATTTTTATTCAAGTTGTATTTTTACATAAAATAATATATATTCCAATACAAAGATAAATACCAAAAAGCCAGTGCTACATTAGTTTATGTAAAATGACACTTAAAAATATAAATTTTAATTACAACATATTATTTACTCTCCTTTTCACATCTTGTTTGTCATTTTGCTACTATTCTTTCTCCTTTATTTTTATACCTGAGTTTGATATGTTGTACGTCGATCTATCGAAAACAACTTATCAACATTCACAAAGTAGAAGTAGCCGATCTATCGAAAACAACTTATCAACATTCACAAAGTAGAAGTAGCCGATCTATCGAAAACAACTTATCAACATTCACAAAGTAGAAGTACAACTGTGTACCCACCATCCTTCCCAGATCCCACGAACATGGGATTAGAGTTTCGTTGTAGTACTTGTACACTTCTTCAAATCCCAAAGAAAATCAACACTTGTGATAAAAGCACAATTACCTTGAGTTGATTTTTAGTGGGGGAAAGAGGGTTCAATGTTTGGGACAAAATTAACAAACAAAACCTTATACATATATAGCTTCTAAATCACAACACTATAACATACAAAGTAAGATTACAACATCATGAATTTTCCAATCCATGTTTCTGAAATTAGTTCTTTTTAGTAGGGACACCACCAGAAAATTACTCTTCTATTAATTCAACAAGTTACATTTCTCAAGGCCAACACTCCGTCAGCTAACGCCTTTTACTCAACACGACGAGACCTCTTCAAATGCTGATCAATGACAAGAACCATGAGGGTGAACACTCTTATCAAGTAATACTGAGAAGCAATGCTACACAAACCATTATATTCACTACAGAGGAGGGAGGAAAAAAATAACCCGATCGAGTGAGATGTCAAGCTTGTGTTATATATTTAAGCTGCCTGTAGTTGTAGTTAAGTAAGTCTAGGAATGGTTAGGATGTATAAAGCTTGTTATCTCCTCCATTAGGCAACGAAAATGATCGTTATTAGGCAAGAAATAGAAACCTATTGTTGCTTGCTTTAGATATAACAGATTCACCTCGTGCCCTGATTTCTGTAACCCTTCAACATATGTCAATTGCCAATCTTGAACAAGATCTAACCCTGCTACAACGACTAAACTCTTTGGAAAGTTAAGTCCTTCGAGAGTTGTACCTCTCGGGCCAAATATATTACAAGCTGGATGATCTCTATCATCCCCTTCTGGTAAATAAGCTCTCCAATACCAATCCCTATCTTGAACTGTCACAAAGTATTTCCCGTCCAATCTACTCTCTGATTCTTTCCGTTTTTGTCCACCAAACATCGGATGCAAAAGAATATTTCCTAAAACATCGACCCCTGATTCAGATGCTGCCTGAACAGCAACATGATGAGCTATATTACCACCTGAGCTATCACCAGCCATATATACATGAACTTTTAAATCTTTCCCACTTTGAAGCCATGGTCTAGATTTTACCCATTTAAGAGCAGCCCATCCATCATCATAAGCACAAGGATATCGATTCTCAGGTGATCGTCGATAATTCACAGATACAACAACAGCCTTACAAATACTAACAAGACGACGACAAAATGTGTCGTAAATAGCACTATTAGCTGATGAATGAGTAAAACTTCCACCATGGAAGAAGATAATAACAGGTACAATCTCAGTAGTACTCAGGGGTTTATCAAGATCAATTTTACCCCAATCAGCCTCATTTTTCGGGGCAGGTTTATAAACACGGTTAAGTAAGCTCGTAGAGCGATCAACAACGTCAAATGAATAAACACCATCAACTGGAATCGAATTAGCAGGAACTTTTCTTTCTAAAAACTCAGCTAAATCACGGTTAAATGTTCCATCAGATCTTCGTAGCATGTTGTAAGCTAACTTGAAATTGGATATAAGTATCCATGTATTAAGTGGAACCACCCTCTGCATATAACATAATAATAAGGTCTAAGTCATTACAAATAATTGAACAATTATTCAATCCACAAATAGGCACAACACATAAAGAAAAACTTGTATGCATAGCCAGAAAGAGAAAGTAAACCAAATGGTAAAAGAAAAAGAATCAAAACCCCAAAAACAGCAAAAGGTGATTTTGTAAGTAAAAAGGGGGTTTAAATATGTAGAGACAAGGCAAAGAAACACAAGAATGACAGACTATTTACCTAAATCAATGATAAAGATCCATTCTTTTTACTCAAAAAAAACACAACCCCAAAATTAGAGAAAATTAACACAAAAGGGGTACCTTAGATTCATTAGTGTTGATCTCATTAGTGTCCACCATGACTAAAAGTGATTAAAGATTGAAACTTTGGAGAAGAAAGTTAAAAGGGTGTAGTGATCTTGAAGAATACAAGGTTCATACTGAGAAGAAGACTGGTCCAAAGATGGAAATTTTTGATTCCTTAACAAAAACAAGAAGAGAAACACTTGTGAAAGAACAACAACAGTGTCCCAAAGAAAAGAACAGAGCAGAAATGTGGGGGGGATTAAGGGAGAAAGAGACTATTTATCCCTAAAATTAGAAGTTTAAAGCGTGGAGAATTCACCAACACACAGAAGCAGAGAGTGAAATAGGTGAAGACAGAGAAAGAGGGTAATAAAGACGACAAGAATAGTGAAGAAATAGAAGAAAAAGAGGGATGAGAGAGAGAGAGACAGAAACAGTCATTTACAATTCATGGTAGAGCTGTTTGTTAACTGTTAATGCTGTTTTTGCCCCCAAAAATGAAAACTAAGAAAGAAATTAGAGAAGACCAACAAGGGTTTTTTTTTTCAGCCCGGTGTTGATTCCCATATTAGAGCTCTGACTAAATTTGGATCGAGCTCTGCAGGGCTTATTCGGAGTGGCGCTCTCAACAGGAGTTTAAGACCAACCAGAGTTATGATGCATGTGGTAAGTAGTTATATATCTTTAATTAAAAGTCTTGAGCACGAGATTCTTGAATACAAACTCGTCTTTGTTAAGAAGCTTTTTACCTAACGTAAATTTTTAGGCATGAATTTAAATTTTAATTAGGCTTCAATATAAATATCAAAGAATGAAAACCTGAAAAAAAAAAAAAAGTAAAGAAGAATCACCAAAGGTTCAAAAGTTTATAAACTCGGTTCAAACCCTAAGACTTCAGATTGAATATAGAGGCACGATTAATTTAGATTTGTGTCAAAAAATTAGATATTAAGAAGTAAAGTGTATTTATTTAATTCTATATGAAGGACTCGAATTGGAGTTTTGAGTTTTTCTAATTATAAAAATGAAGAAGTAGACGATATTTGATAAGTGTTAAAACTATCATCATTATTTGATATTTTTGTATAAATATATTACTCTTGTTTCCCGAAAAATAAAAACAAAAATGAAACAATTTGGTGTACAACAAGAGTTGCACCTTCAAATTGTTTGTTTGAAAATTTCTCGAGACACTAATTATAGGTTCATTTCTCAATTGGACAGTAGAATTGTTATGCTACATATAATTAAAGTTTTTTTTAATAGATATTGAAGAATTACTTAAAATTATTATTTTTTATTTTTATCGAAGAGAAGCAAAAGAAAAATCACAGAATGGAAAATGAATTTTAATATTGTGTAAATATCAAATTATAAAAAAGTTAATTATCTTGAATTTTTTATTTATAAATAAAAGAAGAGGATGAATCTCACTTCATGAGACTGCAAGTTTCTATAAAGAATTAAATTTTTGATATAATTTAAAATGGTTTACATGATTAATTAATTACTAAGTACATAAAAGTATTCAAGTATAAATTGTTATATTAAAAGTATACTATAATATATGAAAGTATTTGCTATTTTTTTTCTTCCAAAATAATGTCACTATCTTATAAAATGAAAAAATAGAAAGAAAGAATATAGTAAATGTTGTTTTTATTGTTTATGATAATATGACAAAGAAAGGTGTGAAAGAAAAAATAAAAAGAAGCGTGCAGTCAAACGCAAACAGACGGCGTTGCTCATCAACGGAGGCAACACAAACGACAAAGTAGACGGCTAAATAATAATAGCACCCATTATATCATAAATATAAACAATAAATCATCTCTACTTTGTACTACTATGGATATATTTTTTATTTTCTATTCGATGTAGAATATATGACTATTTGTATTGGAGTCTGGTTAATTTAAATTTGTATTGAGTAGAGTCCTATTTAGAGGGATATCATTTTCTATTAAGAATTTTTTAATATCTAAGATTCAAATTTGAAATATTAAAAAAAAAAACAGATTCATTCATTGTATCATATCTTTTGATGGTGGATATATATTTAGAGTATTGAAAACACTTTTGAACTAGGTAGACATAAATAATTAGTTTCGTCTTCGAATTATTAATAGTCTTAAAAATATTCTTCTACTTAACTAGCTAAATTTAGATTCACACCGATCTACCACATGACATAATAAGTTTTTTTCTAAAACTCTTGAGGAAAAAGAGGCTCTTCATAAAAAACAAAAAACAAAAATTGAAAATATCTCTAAATTTAGCGAGAATTAAAGAGATATTTCACTCATATTGTAATATCAAAATGAAACTAATAAATTCACGTTAAATTTAAAGATATTTTCAATATTTAAGGCACTTTGTATTATACTACAAAGTTGGCTTATATTTTTTGTTCAAATTAATAAAAAGTTAATGGGAAACTTGACTTTATTAGAGAGCTAAAAGTCTGGTACACTACACAAAGCACTCCATTTTGTTCCCACGCCACAACTTTCCAAAGGGTTAATACACATCCACGCCGACTACCCTAATCATCACTTAACCCCCCCCCCCCCCCCCTTTCGTTTAGACTTGAATCTATTTTATATTTTTAAGTGGTCCGACCTAGGGATAATAATGGGACAAGACGGATATTAAGACTACGTGGAGCGGGGCAAGTTTAAGATTGTGCGGAGTAAAAGAGATGCAGGAAGGGATTGAAGTGAGTATTTTAATTAAAATATATTTCTCATCATGTTTTTTTCTAGTTGGTTCGATGAAAATGAAATAAAAATAATCATGTTTTATAATATAAAAAAAAGTTGTATTGATATACAATGAAAAAGCCTCTATTTTTAATAGTGATAAGTGTATTAAAATATAAATAATAATGAATAAAGTGTATTGATATAAAAATAGTATCCCATATTATTAATTATGTCATTGCTTACCATTTTTATATTATAATAATAAGTAGTAGTACTAAATACGGTATTATATGTAAATTGAAAACACTATCAAATAAGAAATTAAATAATATCAAAATTAATTCATGTATTATTTGTTTTTAATACCTCCTCCAAGGATTTCTTAATTTTTTACGTTATTTGTAGTTACATAAATAAGAAAAAATAATATCTATATGTTGTAAAATAAATGTCCACACAATATACTTTGTGGCCAAATAAACTTCGTGGCCAAGCAAGTTTTTTTGTACCCAAGTTTTATAGCCTCTATATATATATCTACTCTTGTAATATGAAACAACAACAAGAAGTAAAAAACATTCAATAATAAAGGAAAGTTACTATTATTATTACTTTGTCTCTCTCTCTACTTTCCTTAATTTCAATTTATTATATTCATTTTATAACACTATATAAATTTTAGCATAAGTTATACAATACTTAGTTGTCTTTACTCTTTCCACATAAAATATAGCATTATGAATACAATACTTGGTTGTGTATTTTTCGTACAATAAATACATATAAATATTTTGTATAAAGTAAAATAATTAACATATGAATAATTTTCATTAAGGAGGTTTAAAATATAAAAAGTAAATGTATGAAAAAGTCAAAGAAAATTCAACTATATATATATACATAAAAAAATTAATATAGATTTTAAAAGAAGCGATTCGAATGAATTCCTTGACCTTTATTGGCTTCTCCCTACTCGACTCCGTTAAGCTTTAAATACTACGTACATCATAAATATTGCTAGCGGCACCTAAATATATTTATGAACTCACCTATTGATTATTATTATTTTTGGGTTAAATATATCATTTGGAATTCATGCCAATATACTAAAGGGAGAAAAAGAAGTGGAAAAAATAATTTTTTTCACCGACGTATATTATTAAATCACGTTGATGTCAGCATAAAGATCACGTAAAATTACTTTATTATTTTACTTTATTTATGTTCCCATTACTCCCGCCTTTCCTGTTGCTTTTTTATTTCTAGAGTTTATTTATTCATTTTTGTCTCATTCTGCTTGTGATATTATTTATAGTAAATTTAAATATATTTTAAATTATATTAATTATTATGATTTTTAGCATTTTTAATATAAATTTAAATTTTTATATTTGAATTCACATTAACTATTAGTAAATTTGATCATCGTACTCTAAATCAAATCAAACAAATTTAATAAATAAAAGAGAGCGTATATGAATTTAATGTGATTAAAGAAAGAATAAATTATCAGGCTAACGCAACTCTTAATAGAGCTCACGAAAGGAGAATTATCAAAATATAATGTAAACCCACACACCATCTTATTCCCTCAAAAGTCCTCAACTAGTGGGAAACATATACTATAATTTATAATCTTATTAAATTAGTAATAGTTGTCAAGATGTCATCTAATAATAGAGTATTAATTACCACAAGGTCAGGTAAAACCGCACCATCCTATTCCCTATAGTCCTTCGCTAATGTCACATTATTATTTTTAGCAATCATTTTACTTTAAAATGATATTTATTCTATTTTTGGATTTATAACCACATAAATACTTCTATATAATTTATGATTATTTATTTTATTTTAAAAAAAACTTTTTATTATTAAACTTTATATCTAGCCAAATACTTTAAAATAAATTGGGATGAAAAAAATATTTATTTATTTACTTGACATAAATATCAATATTTATACCAGTGTAATCATATAAAATAAAATGCAAAAAGAGGAAAGGTGAAGTAAGTTAATAAAGCAACTGATTGAGTTTCTCCTTTTTTTTATCAAAAGTTTTGTGTATTAATTCTGAATATTGAAAAAACAAAGTAGAGAACGTTCCCCCTAAAATAGTGTCTGCATCTCCAACCCTATCCTCTATTTTACTCTCCAAATATAGAGTTTTCTATTTTTTCAGACAACCAATTCCAATTCAATTCTCCATTTTACTCTCTAGAAAAGAATTTTTTTCTCTCTCCTCAATATTATATTATTATTTCTATTTCATTTTTATTTTCTTATTTCACAATAAAAATCATTCTTTCTTTTTGCAAATAATTACCCTATAATCTTCGTGTAATATAAATTTTATTCTTTTCAAAATTTTCACTAAATATAATATTATATTTTATTCTAAATTTCTAAATAAAATAAATTACAACAAATATTATGTATAATACATACTAACAAACAATTCAAATAAAAGTGAAATCATTGATGAAATACAATTACATAATAAATAATGCATTATCGTAAAATTTAATTTTAAATTTTGCATAAATACTTGACTTTCAAGACTATTATGTTACTCCCATAATGCTTTATTAATGCATTACGGAGTTCAAAATGAGTAATTTCTTGTCCGTATTTTTTTTATGTGTAGCTAAAAATTGTTTAAATTAATAATTTCATCTTGTATCCAATTATTTCGTGTACTAATTTACTTCCCCTATTTCATTTTGAACTATTATAAAAAGTATTTTCATGCTCATTAAAAAGTGTAGTTTAATAATTTATCACTATAACATAAAAGTAGATTGTTTGAACTATCATGTAGATTTTGTGTATTCTTCATAGTGAAAAATAATTATAATTTTAAATTAGATATTTAAAGTGACAATTTTTTTTAAAAAAATGTTAAAAATTATTAATTCGGAATGAAAATAGTATACTTATCAATAGTATGTTTTTTTAGATGTTATATTACT
>JAJOOO010010034.1:0-14450 GCA_029582685.1 Solanum piurae
AGTTATATTTTACTTATATATATATATATATATATAAGTAAATGCATGTATTTAAGTATTGACGCAAAAGCGAACTCATTACTTTGAAAAATGAAAATAAAAAAATTCGTGCAGTAAGAATTTATGTATGATTTAGAAGTTTTATTTTTCGTAATATGATCATAACCAAGTAATTATTTAAACTTTAGTAAATTAGTTTTAAAAATCAGTGAAAGAGAGGAATATAAAAACTACAAATAAATAGTATTCACAATCTTAAAAAATCATTGGAGTATATGTGATTGAGTTATAAAATGGTTATCTTTCAATGTGACTACTTCAAAGGGTATTCATAATCTGTTTTACAATAAATAACTTTTAGAATATTTTGAGGCTAAAGGTATCCTCCTTACATACACTTTATAACTTAAAATTTGGTTTAACTTTAAGACAAATTAATTATAATTAAATATTAAAAATTTATATATAAGCATATGTTATACATTGGGGTTGTTTGGTATGGGAATGTGATGAATAAAATTATTTTATGAGATAACTTATTTTTTGAAAAGGTTATAATATAAATGATGAAATAAATTTATAAACATACTAGGACGAGTTAAAAACTTTATTATATAAATAAGTTTCAACGATACTACAGAGTAATAATAAACAATATAATTTTTTTTAATTTTTAATTTTTAATTTTAAACTTATACATGTTAAAGCACAAATCACATTAAAAAAGTGATACATAGATAAGATACTGAAATTTATACCGAAATTAATATAATATCTTGGGGTGTAATGACAAAGTTCAGATGGTTATTTTTATAAAATTCAGATCATACAATTTTTTTAATTATTTAATTTAATTAATTGTTTAGTGGTTAAATGTTTCACATAGATAAATAAATGTTGTACTTTAAAGAAAATTATTCAATGTTAACAAAAGAAAATTTTATCATGATAAATCAGTCAAAGCGACCAAAAAAAAAAAAATCATAAACCAACAATTCATTTGTCAAAAAAAAATCAGGTCAGTTATCAGGCAATAATATACTTCAGATACAATATTTGTTTATATCATTTAAATAGATAGTCAATTGCTACTTTTTATTTAATAATTTCATTCTTCATATATATAAATATTTTTATTAATTGATGTAAGATACATCTAAAAACATACATTAAACTAGTAATTACACATGTGTGGCAAATATGATCTTTTGGTCTTTTTCTTTCTATCGCAATGGGTTTAGTTTCTTCTTTACAATTGATAAGTTGGGGAATGGAGATAAGCAGCACTTCTCTCATACGGTTAAGGTAAGATACCAGATTAATGGAGTAAAATCAATGAAATAAGTACACCATGTACGTTGTCCAAATTGAGTAATTAATTTCCGGTCGTCTCAATAAGTTTGTGCTCTAAAACCAAACTTTAGATAGATATATAAAAAAATCTGAAAAAATAAAAATATCCCTACAAATAACATTAATGACACTGCTTGAATAACTGAGCTTCTTGGCTCATTGGTTTGCAGCGTGAACAAAATTGTCATTCGTTACGGCGTGGCCGAGTTTGAGCTTCGGTAAGGTCGAGTTTGCCTTTTATTTTTGGGGCATTGTCAGAGAAAACTTGTCACGCCCCAAGCCTACACCCTGGGCGGGACTGGTACTCGAGAACCATTGCTGGCCCCAAGCGAACCCTTGCCTTGACTTACTTACTCAGCGGAAGACTTAAACATAAGAAATAATCTCAACTAAGAAACTTATGAATTAAACTTAGAATGTCTTTAAGGAAATATTCAAACTAGCCAAAATGGCTACTCAAGTCTCATAGCAAAACATCTGAAATACAAGACAAAAGGACTATAATTACTCGTCTATGAAACCTCTAAAACAAAGAGTGATGTCGGGACAAGACCCCTGATCATCCTAACAACTGAAATGCTAGAAAGCAATGTAAAAAGGAGTACTCCGGAAAGCAAGGAGGCTTACCAACTAACTCTGAGTGCTCAACTGGATCAACGAGGCGCTGGATACTGAACCTGGTTACATGTGTCTGCATCATTAAAATATGCAGGCCAAATGGCATCAGTACATTGAATGTACGAGTATGCGAGGGGAATACTAAATATAACATAAGCTTGAAAGGAATCTGAAAGAGACACTTACCTTGGCTTTACTCAACTCAAGAATAACTTAACTCAATATAAAGCAACAATACACATGCAATATATAGAAAGCTTTTAAAACAGTAGAAAGCAACTCAGTTTGTTAACGAAATGCAATAACAACTCAACTTACTCATATAATAAAGTAATGTAATACTGTGGGAGTTTCTCTAACCGACAACCAACACTATGAGCTTAAGTGATGATACAACGTCTTGCCCATGCTGCCAGAACTGTCCTATACTTTTTCGTCATATAGAACGCCTTAACTAAGTGGATCCACTAGTCTATGCTAAAAAGCACTTAAGGAATCATCTAAAAGGTATGATCCTTTACTACCCATGATGGCTACATGGTTTATGGAGACTTGAGTTATTATGAACTCGCATCCCCATATCGGTGCTCAATACTACTCCCAAAATATACTTAGCTCATATGTTTTTAAAATAAAACTTCTTTCTTTGGTTTGAAAAAATTACTCCAAACTTAGCTTAAAAGCTCGGAAATCGATGTTTCCCTTCTTGCTCAAATGTGAAAACATTTTTAACTCTTGGAAATACTTAGTTCCCGTATAATCTTTGAAGAAATGAACTTTACTCTTACTCTTTCCTCAACTCAAAGCTTAAGTCTTAAAACAAAGTTAAAACGTTTGTGAAAGAGTTTTGAAATACTTTATGAACTTCTCTTGACTTGATTCTTAACTTCTAGACTTGACACTTAAATTTCCTTGAATTTGAATTTATGGATTCAAGGATTGTGATTTGTGATAGGAAGGATCTCATGATGTTTAGGAGTGTTTTTAGATAGTTAAGCATGAGAAAAGATCAAGAAATCACTGTCTGGGAACTAGTCCACGACGCGAAGATGTATTTAAATATTTGGTCGCGAAAATAGTTTTTGAGGCAGAACAGTCCGTGACCGCTCCGTGACGTGAGGAGAATTTTCCCATCTTGAGGAACAGGTTCGCGTCGCAGACCTGTTACCCAGATTCATCCGATTTTTTCCTTCTTCATTTTCCAGCCCCAATTCATCTAAACTCAGTTCTTTTTCCCATATTCTCTTTAGATTCAGATACCCAGTAAATGTACCTAAGAATCTAACTCAAAACAACTCCATAATTCGATGCAATAATCTCAAAAACTTCTCAATCTCAGCCCAATTCAAGAACGAAAACAAATTCATGAACACATATCAAGAACATCAAACTTTCAACCCTTTTTGGATGAATTCACACTGAAATAAACGTGCTTGGCACGTGGTTGAACGAACCCAACGTTATGAGAGTCTCACAAACCTCGTAGGGATCACCCCTTGACGAAATCCACAAGCGATTCTTGAAGAACTTGAAGATTTTTGCTCCTTCTCCTCTTCTTTTCTCTTCTCTCAAAACCCTAACTTAGTTTTCAAAAGCGTAAACTGACCAAGTTCAGTTTAGATCCCAATTAAACTCCTAAAAATGAAATAAATTAATTTGGTAAGGAAAAGACCAAACTACCCTTCAATAGTCCGGATTACACTTTCCTTATTTGAACAACCCAACTTGCAATTAGCATATCTCACTCATACGAACTTGGAATCGTGCAAACTCGACGACGTTGGAAATATAATTCCAGGATCTTTCCTATGGTATCTGGAATTACACCTAAATCATCCCGAGGTAGGAGTTATGGTCATTTGAAGTTGACCAAAAAACCCAAACTTAACATAACTTAACAAATTTCCAGATTTTTCATTCTTTCCTAAAATGACTATTTCCTATTCTAACTCTTTCTAGTTCTTTCAATTAGCGAGATGTTACAATATCTCCCCCTTGGGAATATTCATCCTCGAATGAGATTACTCTTACTAGGCTAAGGGTGTAATATCTAACATTCAACTCAAACACCCAACAAACAATTCAAATACAACAGCCAACTTATAAATTAAAGAGTACTAAGAAGAGAATTAGTACCTTGATATGGAATTTCTCCGCTCTCAAAGATATGTGGATACCTCTTCTTCATATCTTCTTCATCTTCCCCAATAGCTTCCTCAACAAACTGGTTCCTCCAAAGAACTTTGACTGATGCTACTTCCTTAGTCCTCAACTTGCAAACTTGACGATCTAGAATCTAAACCGAAATCTCCTCATAAGATAAGCTATCCTTGATACCAATATCTTTAGTTGGTATGGTAAGTGGAGGATCTCCCATGCACTTCTTCAACATGGAAATATGAAATAACGAATGAACCCTTGCTAACTCTTGGAGTAGCTCTAACTCATAAGCTACATTACCAACCCTTTTGGATATTTCGTAAGGGCCAATATACCGGGGACTAAGCATCCCCTTCTTTCCAAACCTCATAACACCCTTCATGGATGAAACTTTCAGATATACCCAATCATCTACTTCAAACTCTAACTCCCTTCTCCTAACATCAGTATAGGATTTCTGACGACTCTGCGCTGTTTTCAACCTCTCTTGAATCACTTTCACTTTCTCCATAGCTTGATGAACTAAATCTGGTCCTATCAACCCTGCGTCACCAACTTCAAACCATCCAATAGGAGATCTGCATCTTCTCCCATAAAGAGCTTCATAAGGAGCCATTTGGATGCTAGAGTGGTAGCTATTATTGTAAGCAAATTCAATAAGGGGTAGGTGATCATCCCTATTACCTTTGAAATCAGTCACACAGGCATTCAACATGTCTTCTAAAGTATGAATAGTATTCTCTCTGCTTGCCCATCAGTCTGAGGGTGAAAGGCAGTACTTAAGTTCACCTTTAAACCCAAGCCTTTTTGGAATGATTTCCAAAATTGTGCAGTAAATTACGCACCTATGTCTGAAATAATGGAGACCAGAACCCCATGAATTCTTACCACCTCTTGAATATACAACTTAGCATAATCCTCTGTTGAATGGGTAGTCTTTACCAGTAGAAAATGGGCTGATTTTGTCATTCTATCGACAATCACCCAAATGGAATCGTGCTGCCTGCGAGACCTTGGTAAACCTGTGATGAAGTCCATATTGATCATCTCCCACTTTCATTCCAGAAGTTCTATATTCTGAGCCAAACCATCGATCCTTTGATGCTCTACCTTAACTTGTTGGCAATTCGGACACTTAGCAACAAACTCTGCAATGCCATTCTTCATACTACTCCACCAATAAACTTCTCTCAAATCACGGTACATTTTTGTGGAACCGGATGAATGGAATATCTGGAGCTATGAGCTTCCTCCATGATCCTCTCTTGGAGCTCATCCACCCTTGGTACACACAACCTACCTTGATATCTCAATACGCCATCTCCCTCTTGTTCAAAAGCCAAAACTTTTTGCTTATGAGCATTTGCCTTTAATTCAAGCAAAATAAGATCTTGGTCTTGCTTCTCTTTTACTTCTGACACTAATGATGATTCATCCCCATTCATCACCACTACTCATCCTTCTGTGGAATCCATTAGTCGAACTCCCAATCGTGCAAGTTTATGCACATCTTTTACTAACTCTCTCTTTTCTTCCTCAA
Organism: Solanum piurae; assembly: GCA_029582685.1. Taxonomy (NCBI): domain Eukaryota; kingdom Viridiplantae; phylum Streptophyta; class Magnoliopsida; order Solanales; family Solanaceae; genus Solanum; species Solanum piurae. The sequence goes on from JAJOOO010010034.1 coordinate 5,672, forward strand.
CATGGGCGGTATTGCCCATAGATAACCTGCTTAAAGCATCAGCAACAACATTAGCCTTACCTGGGTGATAAAGAATACTTATGTTATAATCCTTGAGTAATTCTAACCACCTCCTTTGTCTGAGATTAAGCTCTTTCTGAGTAAACACATACTGAAGACTCTTGTGATCAGTGAATACATCTACATGAACACCACAAAGATAATATTTTCAAAGTAAATACTACGGCAACCAATTCTAGATCATGGGATGAGTAATTCTTCTCATGAACTTTCAACTGTTTGGAGGCATAAGCTATAACTTTGCCATTCTGCATTAACGCACAACCCAAACCAATTCTAGACGCATCACAGTACACAATAAAGCCTTGCGTACCTTCTGGTAAGGTCAATACTGGGGCAGTAGTCAACCTCTTTTTCAATTCCTAAAAGCTTTTCTCACAAGCTTCAGACCATTGAAATTTCACTATTTTCTGAGTCAACTTGGTCAAAGGGGATGAAATAGACGAGAACCCCTCTACGAACCTTCTATAATATCCAGCCAAACCCAAGAAACTCCTAATATCAGTTGGAGATGTGGGTCTAGGCCAATTTTGCACTGCCTCTATTTTCTAAGTATCAACTTTAATTCCCTCTCCAGACACAATGTGGCCTAAGAATTCCACATACTCAAGCCAAAACTCACACTTAGAGAACTTGGCATATAACTCTCTATCCTTTAAAGTTTGGAGAACTATTCTGAGATGACTAGCATGATCTTCTTCATTCCTTGAATAGATTAGTATGTCATCAATGAACATGATAACAAACATATCTAAATAAGGCTTTAATACTTTATTCATAAGGTCCATGAATGTTGCAGGATCATTGGTCAAACCAAAGGACATAACTAAGAACTCATAATGACCATAATGGGTCCTGAATGCTATCTTTGGAATATCACATTCCCTTACCCTCAACTGATGGTAGCATGATCTGAGGTCTATCTTAGAGAAATAAGTAGCACCCTGAAGGTGATCGAAAAGATCATCAATTCTCGAAAGAGGATACTTATTCTTGATGGTAACCTTGTTCAACTGGCGGTAATCTACGCACATCCTAAGGAAACCATCTTTTTTTCTCACAAATAGGATCGGAGCGCCCCAAGGTGAGACACTTGATCGAATAAGTCCTTATCTAGGAGATCCTTTAATTGTTCTTTAAGCTCTTTTAACTCTGCTAGAGCCATTCTATATGGCAGAATAGATATTGGATGAGTATCTGGAAGAAGTTCTATACCGAAGTCTATTTCTCTCTCAAGAGGGACTCCGGGAAGATCATCAGGAAAGACTTCTGGATACTCCTTTACTACTGAAACTGACTCCATAGAAGGTATCTCAACACTAGAGTTATTAACTAGGACTAAGTGATACACACACCTTTTGGAAACTAACTTTCTCGCCTTAAGGTACGAAATGAAACGACCCTTAGGCACTGCTGAACTACTACTCCACTATATAACTGGCTCATTAGGAATTTGAAACCTAACAACTCGAGTTCTACAATCAATGGAGGCATAAAAGGCATGAAGCCAGTCCATACCAAGAATGACATCAAAATCTACCATGTTTAACTCAACTAAATCAGCCATGGTGTTCTTGTGATTGATGGAAATGACACAATCACGATATACTCGCTGAGCTAGAATAGACTCCCCAACAGGTGTAGAAACAATAAAAGGGTTCACAAAGTTTCTAGGAAGAACATCAAAATTATTTTCAACATAAAGAGACACAAAAGATAAACTTGCTCCTGGGTCTAGCAAAGCATAAACATCAAGAGTAAAGAATTTGATCATACCAATGACGACATTTGGAGAATTCTTTTGCTCTTCACGACTAGTGATCGCATAAAAGAGGTTTGCTCCTCCACCAGTACCGGAAGTAGCTCCTCTAGGTGCAGCCCTGTCTGGTGGAGCAACTGATGAAGATTGGGCTCTATTTCCCTGATTTCCATTACCTTTTCGTTTCTTAGGGCATTCTTTCATGAAGTGACCCTTTTGTCCACACTTGAAAGAACCTGTGGAGCCATCGCGACATTTACCTGGGTGGGTTCTACCACACTTAACACATGCAAGAGCCCAGTTACCTCCTTGTGCCACACTACCCTGAGATTGTGCAGGTCTAGCTCTAAAGTTCTGTGAATTCTGACCATTGTACTCACCTTTGTTTCTGGGTGCAGGTTCACTAGCGGATGATGGAGCAGGTCCTATTTTCTTTTGTTGGAAAGAAGACCAGTTCACATTATTTCTTTGCTGCCCGGACTCATTCCCTGACGTTTTAGCCTTCTTATTTCTGAATTCCTCCCTATCCCTCAGCTTCTCCTCCTCAACCTGCTACACATAGACCATCAACCTATCTATATCCATGTCACCTATTAGCATTGCAGCCTTACCTTCCTTACTCGACAGACGAGACAACCCAGCAATAAATAAACTCATTCTACTCCTCATATCCGCAACTATCTTCGGAGCATAACGGGATAGTTGGGTGAACTTCAACCCATACTCATGAACACTTAGTGAATCTTGCTTAAGAGTGAGAAACTCTCGTACCTTGGCCTCTCTCAGTTCTCGGGGAAAGAAACACCCAAGGAAGGCCTTCTCAAAACAAGCCCAACTTACAGGTGGTGCTCCCTCAGCTCTACCCTTCTTCCACTGGTCAAACCAAGTCCTAGCAACATTCTTCAGTTGATATGCAACTAGTTCAATTCGCTCAAAATCGATAACGTGCATGACCTCAAATACCTTTTGCAATTCCTCAACAAAATTCTCCGGATCTTCAGTAGTGCTTGAACCAGTGAAACTTGGAGGATTCATCCTCAAGAACTCTCGAATGCTCGAAGTATAAACTTCTTCTTATCGAGCCCCCCTTTGTTGCCCAGTTTGGTTGGTCATAACTTGGCTTAACATCCTGATCGCTTCCCTGAACTCAACATTGGTAACTTCTCTATGGGGTTGCACTTCAGGTGCATTAGGTACCCCTTGCTCCTCAACATTACGCCTAGCAGGACGACCTCTGGCAGCTCTTTGTGGAGGCATGGTTAACTGAAAACATGAGCAAGCACGAATTAGAAAGAGACTTTATAGAGATGAACTTTATCGCACGAAATGAGTATGAAAGAAGTGAGATAATTTTCTAAGTGTTGCAGCCTCCTAATTATAGATGTGGCGCGCTTCGCATCGATAACTAGGACTCTACAGATACGGATTCATAGACTCCATAGAACTCTTGAACTCTATGCTCAGATACCAACTTTTTCACGCCCCGAGCCTACACCCTTGGTGCAACTGGCACTCGAGAACCATTGTTGGCCCCAACGAACCCTTAGTCTGGCTTACTTACTTAGCGGAAGACTTAAAAATAAGAAATATTCTCAACCAAAAAACTTATGAATTAAACTTAGAATGTCTTTAAGGAAACATTCAAACTAGCCAAAATGGCTACTCAAGTCTCATAGCAAAACATCTGAAATACAAGACAAAAGGACTATAATTACTCGTTTATGAAGCCTCTAAAACAAAGAGTGATGTCGGGACAAGACCCTCGATCATCCTAACAACTGAAATGCTAGAAAGCAATGTAAAAAGGAGTCCTCCGGAAAGCAAGGAGGCTTAGCAACTGACTCTGAGTGCTCAACTGGATCAACGAGGCGTTGGATGCTGATCCTGGTTACATGGGTCTGCATCATTAAAATATGCAGGCCAAATGACATCAGTACATTGAATGTACGAGTATGCGAGGGGAATACTAAACATAACATAAGCCTGAAAGGAATCTGAAAGAGACACTTACATTGGCTTTACTCAACTCATGAATAAATTAACTCAATATAAAGCAATAATACACATGCAATATATAAAAAGCTTTTAAAACAGTAGAAAGCAACTCAGTTTGTTAAAGAAATGCAATAAAACCTCAACTTACTCATATAATAAAGTAATGTAATATTGTGGGAGTTTCACTAACCGACAACGACCACTATGAGCTTAAGTGGTGATACAACGTCTTACCCACGCTGACAGAACTGTCCTATACTTTGCCGTCATATAGAACGCCTTAACTAAGTTGATTCACTAGTCTATGCTAAAAAGCACTTAAGAAATCATCTAAAAAGTATGATCATTTACTACCCATGATGGCTACATGGTTTATGGAGACTTGAGTTATATGAACTCTCAGCCCCATATCGGTGCTCAATACTACTCCCAAAATATACTTAGCTCATATGTTTTTAAAATAAAACTTCTTTCTTTGGTTTGAAAAAATTACTCCAAACTTAGCTTAAAAGCTCGGAAATCGATGTTTCCCTTCTTGCTCAAATGTGAAAATATTTTTCACTCTTGGGAATACTTAGTTCCCGTATAATCTTTGAAGAAATGAACTTTACTCTTACTCTTTCCTCAACTCAAAGCTTAAGTCTTAAAACAAAGTTAAAACGTTTGTGAAAGACTTTTGAAATACTTTATGAACTTCTCTTGACTTGATTCTTAACTTTTAGACTTGACTCTTAATTTTCCTTGAATTTGAATTTATGGATTCAAGGATTGTGATTTGTGATAGGAAGGATCTCATGATGTTTAAGATTGTTTTTAGATAGTTAAACATGAGAAAAGATCAAGAAATCACTGTCTGAGAACTAGTCCGCGACGCGCAGATGTATTCAAATATTTGGTCGCAAAAATAATATTTGAGGCAGAACGGTCCATGACCGCTCCGTGACGCGAGGAGAATCTTCCCATCCTAAAGAACATGTCCGCGACGCAGACCTGTTACCCAGATTTGCCCTACTTTTTCCTTCTTCGTTTTCCAACCCCAATTCGTCTAAACTCGGTTCTTTTTCCCAAATTCTCTTTATATTCAGATACCCAGTAAATGTACCTAAGAACCTAACTCAAAAAAACTCCATAATTCAACGCAATAAGCTCAAAAACTGCTCAATCTCAGCCCAATTCAAGAACGAAAATAAATTCATGAACACATATCAAGAACATCAAAATTTCAACCCTTTTTGGACGAATTCACGCTAAAATAAATATGCTTGGCACGTGGGTGAATGCACCCAACATTATGAGAGTCTCACATACCTCGTAGGGATCACCCCTTGACAAAATCCACAAGCGATTCTTGAAGAACTTGACGATTCTTGCTCCTTCTCCTCTTCTTTTCTCTTCTCTCAAAACTCTAACTTAGTTTTCAAAAGCGTAAACTGAACTTGCTAATTAAAATCCTAAAAAGAAATAAAGTAATTTGGTAAGGAAAAGACCAAACTACCCTTCAAAAAGCCGGATTACACTTTCCTTATTTGAACAACCCAACTTCCAATGAGCATATCTCACTCATACAAACTCGGAATCACGCAAACTTGGCGGCGTTTGAAAGATAATTCTAGGATATTTCCTACGGTATCTAGAAGCACGCCTAACTCATCCTGAGATAGGAGTTGTGGTCGTTTGAAGTTGACCAAAAAATCAAAACTTAACCTAACTTAACAAATTTCCAGATTTTTTTCATTCTTTCCTAAAATGACTTTCCAATTCTAATTCTTTGTAGTTCTTTCAATTTACGAGATGTTACAAAACTTTTAATAATATAGGGATTCGAACCTCAATCTCCTATTATAGTCAAATTAGGCTAAAATAAACCAATTGCACTAGAATATTTATTATGAATACATTTCAAAATATGATAACTCACCGAGGAACGTTAGTAATTTACTTGATTTATAATTTAGACAGTTTATATAAATATAATGTTGATATATCAATTATTTATTATTTTTTAATTATCAACACTACTTATAAAAAATCTTGTGTACGCCACTTATAATCTTCAGGATATAAATGAGCCAATAAACTAAGTAGCCACTTAAGAAATGATGCTATAATTAACTAAACACTATTCTATTCTCAATTATTATAACAACCCTCACATTAAATAAAGTGAAAAACTATACTCTAATATTTTCTACCCAAAAAATTATTTTCGAATTTATTAATACATGAAATTCTTTTAACTATATTATAGTCGTCAATATGGGCTAGGTCCGTTGGGCCGGCCTGGCCTAACCCATGAATTGATAGGGCTGGGCTACATTTTTGGAGCCCATTTAAGAAAAAGGATTTTTATTTCGGCCTGAATAAGCATGCCGATTTGTGGGGCTTGACAAATATTGATAGGGCCGGCAAGTGGGCCAAATAAAAATTAATTAAAAAATAAAAATAAAAATAAAATAGAGTATTAAAAATAGGGAAAATTGTATATAATAACAAACTATTAATTCATATTAAATGCTATAACTATAGTTTGATTTAATTGTACACTACTAAAATACTGCCAAAAAATGACGGACTGAAAAGAGACGGACAACGTCGCTAAAAAAATGACGATTTTTGCCAGGTTGTCCGTCGCTTTTTAATAAAACTAATTATTTTTTAAATTATTTGACAAAAAGCGACAGACAGCATCTCTTAGTCCGTCGCTTTTTTTAGCGGATTTTTACGCCAAATATATATATAATTAAAAATTATTTATTTAATATAAAAAGCGACACCGTCTGACTCTTTTATTAAAAATAATTTTATATAAATTATAATATTAACGATGCTGTCCGTCACTTTTAATTTATTTTAAGATATTAATTTATTTTTTACTATAGCGACGGACAACATCTTTATGTCTGTCACTTCTTGGTCGACTATTTTAAAAAAGCGACGGACAATGTCTCTTAGTCCGTCGCTTTTTAGTCAAAATGTTGGTCAACTATTTTTTTTTAAAAGCGACGGACATAGGGACGTTGTCCGTCGCTTTTTATTAAATATCTAAAACAGATCCGCGATTTCCCCCCATTTCTCCATTTCCCCATTTCCCCATTTGTGAAATTCTCCTCCTTCTCCCCACTCCTCACCACTACCACTACATCACTGCTGCCGCCGGATCTACCGCTCGCTAGCCGCCGCCGCCGCTTGCATCTCCGGAGCTGCCGAACCAGACGTCGTCGCCGCCTGCCTCTCCTCTCTCTTCAATCTCTCCTTTTTCTTTAAGGTTAGGGTTTAATAATGCATCAATTTTTTTCAAATTGAACTATATTTTGATTTTGTTAGATATTTAATTGTAATTAGTTTTTTGAATTTGTGTTTACTGATTGTTAGTTTGAATTAGGGTTATTAGCTAGTGAGTGAATTGAAAATTTTAATGTTAGGGTTAGTTTGAATTAGTGTATCTTAGGATTTGTTTGAATTTGGGTATTTCTTGAGTTAATTAGTTTTGTTTTGGGATTGTAAGATTAGTTTGAATTAGGGTATAATTTAAGGAGTTGTTTGGATTTGGGTATTATTTGAGTTTGTTTGATATTTGGATTTTAGGACTAACTAGAGTTTGAATTATTATTGAGATTTTAGGACTAATAGTTTGAATTTGGGATTAGGAATAGACAGCTAGTTTGAATTTAGGATTTTAGCACTACTTAGATTATAGTATTTTAGGACTAGTTTGAAATTGTGATTTTAAGACTAGTTTGAATTTGAAATTTAGGACTAGTTTGAATTATATTTGAGATTTTAGGACTACTAATAGTTTGAATTTGGGATTTTAGCACTAGTTTGATTTTTGAATTCTAGGAGTACTTTGAATTTGTGATTTTAAGACTAGTTTGAATTTGGAATTTAGGACTAGTTTGAATTATATTTAATATTTTAGGACTAATAGTTTGAATTTGGGACACTATCTAGCTAGTTTGAATTTGGAATTTTAGGGATTTGAATTACGATTTAATTAGAACTTATAATTAATTATAACTTGAATTTACTATAAATTGAACTTAATTAGGAATATGAACTTGAAATGTTGTTGACTTTAATTTGTTAGAACTTAATTTTTATTTATTAGAACTTGGATTTTATTTGAACTTAATTAGAATTTTGTAGTACTTGAAAATCTTATTGACCTTAATTAATTTGAACTTAATATAAAGTAATTAGAACTTTATTAAACTTAATTAATATATAATAACTTGAAACTTAATTAGGAATTAATATAAACTTAATTTTGAACTTAACTAGAACTTAAACTTAATTTGAACTTAATTAATTAGTACTCATTAATTAATTAAGCTTTAACTTTAATTTGTAGATGTTGAACTAATTGAACTTAATTAGAATTTGAATATATAACTAATTATTAGATTTTCACTTTATATATAACTAATATTTTTTATAATATGAACTTGAATTTAGAAATTGAACTTGAAGTTAGTCTTGAACTCGAATTTTTAATTAATTAGAACTTAATAAATACTTTGGACTTAATTTATAATAACTTTGACTTAATTAGAATTAACATAATTAATACTTTGAACTTAATTTATAATAACTTGGACTTAATTTATATTAACAATGAATTAATGTAGTAAAATTATTATTAAATTTAATTTATAATATAATTGAATATCTATATTTTGTAGATGGATCATTGTTTATGGATGTATAATATGCGTTATGAAACTGGTGTTGGTTTGAAACCTGAGTTTATTGACGATGTTAGAGATTTTATTGAACATACAATGACACTTGACATTTTCAAGAATAATGAATTGGTTAGGAGTCCTTGTAGTGCATATAAGTGCTTAAATTTTTTTAAACCAGATACAGTTATGATTCATTTGTACCGTAATGGATTTAAGCCTAGATATTTTGTATGGATTGATCATGGAGAAAGTGATGGATTGGATGGTATGTTTTATAATT
>JAJOOO010010035.1:0-20601 GCA_029582685.1 Solanum piurae
CGTAAACAAGGCCTACAAGACCTGAAAATAGGGCAGGGCCACTATTATAACCCAGTTGACGGGTGGTGGTCCTAGTGACGGTCCGTCAGTCCCCTCGTGGTCGGCCCTCAACAACTTTTAGGTCGGGGTCATTTTGGTCTTTTCCCTTTGAGTTGGACATTTACACTACGTGATTTAATACCTAAAATACGTTATTTTACTCAGTTTAAGCCTAATATCCTAGTAAGACATTACCCCGAACCTTTATTCACCAAAACTTAAACAAAAAGAGAAGAAAGAGGCTCCAGTTTCCCAAGAACAATCAGGAGATTTTCTTCAAGTTTCAGCTCTGAAATCCAAAGGATTTCTCCATAATTTTCGTGACCAGGTATGTGGGATTTCACTAGTGGATTCCCTTCATCCACTAGGTCCCTAGAATTCAGTTGGTTCCTAGATTTTCCATATCTTGTTTAGACCTAGAGTTTCTAAAACCTTGGAGGATTATTGTGTTTTAGCTGTTGTAGTATCCCTAATCGAAATAGCATGTTTCTTGGAAATTTTTCTTAATTCCCTGTATAAAAACTCAGAACCCTAGTTTGTATAAATTCTCTTAGTTCTTGAATTATACTTGCTAGGTCAGATAAACAGATAAGCATTCTCCATATTTCGAATGTTACATTATCAATATATAAATGTTGCATTCTCGGATTGCATGTCAGTATTTTGAGCTAATTAGTATTTCAGTTACATTTTAGTCATATACATATTCAGTTAGGAGTAGACTTAGCACCGTGGTTGACTAGGGTTCAACGTACCCTCATAATCCCAGAACTACGTGCCCTGATAGGAGTATAAGTCCCCTCTATTAGGCATCAGATTTAGTGATTACGCCAGTCATGCCTTTATACCCCTGGAAAGGTATATTAGGTCCTCTCGATGGGGCATATACATCGGACTCCACGTTTAGCTCACGTGGTTTATGTCGGTTAATAGAAGCTCCCACAATCAGATTCTTAGTATATTTGACTAGGTTTTCAGTATATACTTCATCATTCAGTTCAGCATGTTATTTTCATGATTAGTACTTGGTCATTGCATTCTGTTTAGCTTTTCAGCTATGATTCAGATATTACAGTCTTGCTCAATTTATGTTAGTGATCAGTTATGCTTAGTTCGGCTTACATATTTTTTTTAGCTTCATCTCTATATCCTTCATGCTCATTACATTCCAAGTACTGATGCATACTCTGCACTACATCCTTTCATGATGTAGGTTCAAGTACTCATCATCTAGATCACATTTAGATCAATTCTCGATCCGCAATCAGCAACTTCAGTGATGAGTCCTCATACTTCGAGGACAACATACATGCTTTTCATTTTTATTCTTTTATTCAGTTTTCATTTTTGTTAGAGTTAGCGAGGGGGCATGTTTTAGGAACTCAACTCAGTTAGAGGCTTCTCAGACATAGTAGTAAATTCAACTTGAGTTGTTAAGTGATTGTTTCAATTATCACTAAATTCTTAGTATGTTTTACATATTCTGATTAGTTGGGTATTTCCCCATTTTTTTCAGATTCCGTTGTTTAAGTTTCCGCATAGTTAATGTTTACTTAGTTATTTTCAGTATGCTTATGATATGCTAAAATTAGGGTTAGCTTGGGGTCACTCGTGATCCTAGGTCCCGTGTTACGTCAAGGGGGTAGCCTCGAGGCGTGACAAGTTGCATTAGGGAAGTAGTTAAATAGGTTCTAGGGGTATCCAGTGGATCTTTTGGTGGGCATAAAGGAGATTGGTGGTGGAACAGAGAGGTTCAAGGCAAAGTGGAAGCCAAGAAGGTTGCTTATACAAAGTTTGTAGTGTTTGGACAAGGAAGAGAAGCAGATTCTTAAGAAAGTCTATAAAAAGATGAAAACACAAGGTAAGCTAGTAATTACGGCTACCATGACACAAACTTTCGAACGCTTATAAGTCGATCTAGGGGAAAATGCGGGGATAAGAAAATCAAGTGAAGTGCAATAAGGATGAGGAAGGCGAAGTGTTGGTGGAAAAGACCGCTATTAAGAAAATATGTCAAGCGTACTTTCACAAAATCTTAAACAATGAAGGGGACAAAGACATTACGTTGGGTAAATTGACACACTTTAAAGAACTTCAGGACTTTGGGTACTATAGGAATTTTTTGTTAAGGAGGTTGCACATGCTATTAGTAGAATGAAGCAGACGTTGCACCCAATCACATAATCAAACACCCATTACGAATTTTCAGCTTATTTTCTGGGAAATTTGTGCAAAGATCTTTACCAACACAAACATTATATAATTAAAAGAGAAGGAGAGGTAGGGACAAACGAAAAGGATTCTTGAAAGAGTCCATATTTTTTTTAGCGCAATGAACCAGTGATACGGTAGCAATACCGCCAATCTTGGAATTTAAAAAACCCACTTTCCATCTTTAAATTTTGCTAATTTATTTAAAAAACATCAACTTTTGAGATCCTTTTTTCTGGGAGAATTTGAATCCTTAGAGAAAATGGCTACAGGATGGCAAATGGCAATACAAAGGTGTTAGTTACACTAATTACTGTTATGTCATCCGGTCTTGTGGACTGTGGTTGGTCACGAATTTGAGCTGTGAAAATAATTTTGGTATAAATATTGAATAACATTGCGGCTTACCATAGACTCTTGCTTTTGTCTGTCATGAATTTCACAATAAAATTACGTCGTCTAAACATGTCCTCTTCGCATGTCCAAACCATCTCAGTTTTTATAAGATAATAAAATAATATTAAAGATGGAAACAAGCACAAGTATGCAAGAAATATACCATTGTTATATCCAAGAGATGGATCAGCTCCAGTGGTTGTTCTCATAATTAAATGAAATGTGAAAAGCATTTTAGAACAGATGGAGTAATTGACAATAACGATTGATTGATTACTCATTGTGTATACTCAAACATATCATAAGTAACACATTTTCTTAGTCCAAAATTAGAGTTTATAACATAGATCATATAGTCAAGGAATATCTACAAACAAACTACCAAGATTAAGGAACACAATTCGAAAATTGATAAAAAAAAATTGTAAAAAAGAAGAAGCAGAGATGCCATCACGAATTGATGCGTTTACGTTATATATATATATATATATATATATATACTAAAAAGAAAAAATACCTTAGATACAAAGTCTAATATTTTGTTGATGAAATTTGGATGAACACCCTCACCTCGTTCTAAATCCACCTGTAATTCTAGGGATACAATACATGTGCAACTCAAAGGTAACAGAAAATACATATACATGGTTAATGCATTTTATTCGCTAATACATATCATTTTCATGTCATGTTCAATTTTGTCAAATTATACTTAATCATATTGTGACATCTGTATTGCGACATTATATATCAATGAACAGTTTCAATTATACTAATTGAGGTCAATCTCATTATTTTAAGTCAAACTTCAGCAAATATTGTGTATCTCTGAGACTTTTGGAGATAAATACTACTTAGAAGGTACGAGATGACCCAAAAGACACTTGATCTTATATTTATTTTCGTCTGATTAATTAATTTCTTCAAAAATGTTTCTAAAAATGGAATGAATGATTTGATCAATGAATATTCAATTCTTTCTTCAATGTAGAGCGAATTCTCACCAATTCTTCGACTCCGATCAAACTAATCAAACCCCAAAATAAAATATAATTTCTATTAGGTTTCTAGAAGACAAAATTTGTTTGCAACAAATCTTATGTATGGAAAATAAACTCCAACCACAAAATAAATATGAAAAAATAAGAATATTTTATTAATTAACAGTTTGAGTAAAATTTTGTCCCTCTCTTGATTCTTCTGTAGGATAATTTGCACCAAAAATGAATTTTATTTGATCTTCATGTAAAGAGAATTTTGTGGATTTTCTTGAAGTATTTGTTTTTTTGTCAAGAAGAGTCCGCCCACATCTCGATATCTTTGTAAATGTTCCATGAATTTATGGAATTTTTAAGATCCCTCTCTAAGATATATATATATATATATATAGAGAGAGAGATAATATTTTCTAAATAAATTTCTGGTCACATAGTTCACTTAACTTTTTTACCGACCAGAGTTTTATTGTTTGAGGTGTAATCAACGGTTCTAGAAGAGGTCTTATGTTCATAAATGTGTTAGTGTCTTTGTCAAAGCAAGAATCAACAAGATTGCACCAACAACATCTCCAAGCACCTTTGGGGAAGTAGTTTCAGCCTCCCATCTGAACATGGACACATGATCAAATTTTTAAAAATCTTCAACAATACAATACATCTGCCTTCGCAGATATGGCGAGGCATGAAGGTGCTTGTGCAGGCCAGCCTTAACTACAGATTGAGCATTCGTTCATTATTAATAGAAGCAGACCTCAAATGAGTAATTAGTCTTGGAGTCAGTTCTTAATAGTTGATATACATATGTATTGTAACAATATAATCTAGGAGTGCATCTCCAAGAAATTCTTAGTGTTAATATCATTGTGGAATCTCAAGTAGCATGTAAGATTCTTGACTTAGAGCTTAAACAAGCAGTGAATGATCATGGAACTTGTAATGTAGCAGGGATTCAAAGTACTCGAACTTGACTAGCTTCTCAACATTCATATGGAAGTGCCTTGGCATTGGTGCATCAACAAAATCAATATGCAACTCAAGCCATTTCATAAATGATAAAGCCCCTACTTCCTCGCACGAACTGAGGTAGGCACCTATTAGGCCTCAATCACATCAGCTACTCTCTTACTACTTCTAATTGTTTGCCTTAACTACTATACAATTTTAAATAAAGGCAAGAACAACTCTTTATCAAAGCTGTGAACTTGAGAATTATCACTAGGAATGAGCAACACTTTAAGATCGAATTGTTCATTATGGATAGATTCTGGTATTTTACTAGCACATCAAAACATGTACAATGCAACATTGGAAATGATTTTGTTTTTCTTAATGCTAAGAAACCCCTTGTGATGACTTTCATAAGTCTTAAGTAGATGTAAACTGAAAGCATATTTGAGAAAAGAATCTTTAAGTGTCTGAAGTGATTCCAAATGAAATTTCTCAAAAAAGGCATTTATTTGTTGTCATTGCTCTCAAAACCTTGGCAATTGGGATACAAAGTTTTAGTTTTCAGTGATTCAAAAACACTCTTTTGAAGTTATTGGCGAAAGATTCTTGACGTCATGAATCTTTTGCCAATAATTATCTGTCATGCTAGAATCTTTAGACTTTACGGGGGAAGGAGTCCTACCGAATAAACTTGAAAGAATGCTTTTGGATCACTACAAACTAAAACTTTTTATCCCAACTGCTAAGGTTTTGGAAGTGGTGACAGCAAAGAAATGCCTCCAGAAGTTTCATTTGGAATCACTTGAGCAACTTGAAGACTCTTATCTCAAATATGCTATCATTATACAACTGCTTAAGACTTATGAAAATCATCACGAGGGTCTTCTAAAAATTAAGAAATATAAAACTATTTCCAATGCTGCATTATGCAAGCTTGGATGTGCTTGTAAAATGCCAACATTTATCTGTAATGAAACATTCAAACTTAAAGCGAGGCTAATTATTAGTGATAATTCTCAAGTTTACAACTTTGATGAACAGTTCTTGATCCCTTCCGAAAAAAATTATAGTAGGGTAAAGTAGGAGATTAGAAGAAAAGAGAGTAGATAATGTGGTTGAGGCACTAATATGTGCCTACCTCACTTGGGCGGGGAAGTAGCATCTTTATTATTTATGAAGTGACTTGGGATGGACATTGATTTTACTAATGCACCTATGGCAAGGAACTTCCCCATGAATGCTGAGAAGCTAGTCAATGTACAGTACTTGGAAATCCCAACTACATTACAAGTTCGATGACCCTTCGCTGCTTGTTGAAGCGCTAACTTGTGAATCTTACATGCTACCTGAGATTCTACAATGCTATCCACACTTAAAATTTCTTGGAGATGTAGTCCTAGATTATGTTGTTACAATACATCTCTATTTCAAATATCCGGGACTAACTCCAAAACTAATTACTCATTTGTGGTTTACTTTTGTAAATAATGAACACTATGCTCAATTTGCAGTTAAGGCTAGCCTGCACTAGCACATGCTTCATGCCTCGCCAAATTCGCAAAAGCAGATATGTTGTACTGTTGAGGATTTTGAGAAATTATATCTTCTCTCCATGATTTTATGGGAGGGTGAAAGTACATTCCCAAAGGTGGTTGGAGATGTTATTGAGTCCCTTGCTAGTGCAATTTTTGTTGACTAGATTCGATAATGATGCTACATTTCTAAGCATAAGACATCTTCAGGAACAATTGATTATACCTCAAACAATAAAAATCTATCTAGTAAGAAATTTAAGTGAACTACGTGACGCAAAATTATTTCATGGGCAAAGAATTCAACATTAAAATTATGCAAAACTCTACAAGACGAGTCCAATTTCAGTTAGGGTTCTTGGAGACTACTTTACCCTAAACTTTAGCTCGCGCCTATGTAAAGTGTAATATATTTCCTTGAAGATGCATCTCAAAAATTTCATCTATTCATGAAATATTGATAAAGTGATCAAGATGTGGGTGCACTCTTCTTGACAACCAAATACTTCAACAAGATCCACAATATCCTTTCACGATGATCAAATAAATCCTAAGGAGGTCCACATCATCCTAGTTTAAGAGACACTAACACAGCCCTTGAATCACAGATTAATCTTAAAAGAGAAGAATCAAGAGATAAAGAGATTTGTGCTCACAATCTTTATGAATAAATTCAATCTTTTTATTTATTAAGTAATTGCAATATATTTTTTGTATTTGATAAAAAGTATTGCAAACAAATTGACACGCCCAGTGGGGACCAAATTTACCGTTCATCTTCTCTCTCACAAATCAAATGCAAATTTGATGCCACAAACCGCAAACATGGAAACACCATTTTTATATGTACTTCAAGTCTTGTCTTTGTGTTACATCAAGTTTACACTCTGACAAGCCTTGAAATATGGGGCATTTATCGACACCAAAATTGTTGGAAATAATAATTCAAAGTTGGAGTACGAATCCTAAGTGTTTAGGATTTTTTATTTATGGTATTTACTTATTCATGTTTAATAAGGATTTGTTAGTTATACTGGTTTCTAGTCCTAGTTTAATTTAATTTCTTACTTTTATAAATAGGGATGTTGCTATTTATTTTCAATATACAGAAAATATACAACATAGAAAAATACCAGATATAGAGAGAACTTGAATTAAGATTCAAGAACTTTTGAGTTTATAAATAAAATATTTTCCTTCAATTTTTTTTTGGAACTATATGAGATGAGTCACTTCCTCGAGAAAGGTGTGAGAATTTGTAAAGTCACGATTAGTGGGAACATACTCATTTGTTAGGACAAGCTCAACACACTTTGTTAGGACATGTTTGAATTGGGTTTCAATATCATTAATTACTGTCAATGTACGCAAAGAATACTCATTCCAAATTACCAAAATTCTAGTATTAAATGTCACAACATTTAATAGGTTGCCCAAATACTTTAATATAGAAAATATTTTATTAATAGAAGAATAAGTTCTTTTATGTCCTATATTTTTACATAAGCTATGGATCACTGCGGTCCAATTCAAGTGACACTTTGAATTAGGTATCTAGACAATAATAATTCCTCCACACCCACTGCAACACACAATGCTAAGTAATCCAATACAAAACTAAGAAAAATTTAAGTGAATATCAAAGATATCAGTATATTGATCATACTAGTATAAAAAGTTTACATTATTAGGCATTATGTGGAAGTTATGATAAAGGCATTTGTAAAAAAAATTTGATAGAAACAACAACTACGTGTCAAGTCTAAGCTAGTTGGGGTCAATTCCCTTAGGTTTTTTAATCAGGGCGAGGAGGAATGGATGTATAAGTTATACTTTCAATCCCCACATTACCTTAACCTAATAATTAGATTATGAAGATATAGAGAACTTCAGATATTTGTGGTTCACCAAAATTCAATTAATACCTACCTAGAATAGTAAGTTTAGTGGAACATAATGAAAAGGAAATTCAATATATTGTTCACTATAGGAACATTCCTTTTGCATCAGAGATATATCATTTTTAGCATACAACCCAAAACATTACCTGGCCATCCATTAAGTGAGTTCTGAATCATGAGGTATCAAGTACAATTTCCAGCGGAGGCAAAAAATCTAGGTGATTTCTTCTACTTATGCCTTGAAGGATAGAGTTAACTGGTACCTATGTTGGTGATATGATGTGATTATAGATGCAATAATGATAAAGTGAATCATAATTAAGCCAACAAGATATATTGTTTAGAAATAGAAAGGAAGATGGAGAGATACCAATTGATATAATTCTAGATGCAAGAATAATAAAGTGAATTACAATCAAACAATCAAGATATACTATTAAGAAATAAAAAGGAAGACAGAGAGATTTAGAAGAAGTAAAAAAGGACGGTCTAGCAACAAAAAGACATTTTATTACTGGAGTAAAATCTAAGGATGAAAAGAAATTGAACTCATACAAGTGAAGACTTACCCAAGTAATCAAGAGGGATCAATTGAATAGATCTGAGGGTTTTGCCAAACTCACAAAGGAGCCTAAACATCAAATGTTTATTCAAAAACTAACCCCCTAAAATAAACCCTAGTTTCTACTATTTATAATAGTAGATAAACTAACCTAAGCTAGTTAGAGTAATACCCTTGAGCTATAACCAAGGAAAGTCTAGCCTATTAATTATTCAAAATGTAGTCACCTCTTTCGTAAATTTCCATTTTATTATATTGTTGACCTTCCATACATCTTCTAAAGTATTCAAAATACCTCGACTCTACTTAATGGTCTTCATATCCATGATGAATAATCTATTTCCCATCATGAGATGTATACGACACCACTACATGAATAAAATTTTAAATATTTTATGTTTTAATCTCAAATCTCTAATTATATATCAGGAATCTATTAGTAATGTGTAATGAATACATGTGTCATTTGGAATAGAGTAATTAACATCTTCTAGGTAAGAAATTGAAGAGTTTCCTTCGATTCTCCCCATAAATGAATTTCCCATTTTAGCCCAATATTAAACTCAAAAGAAAATTCAAAATTCTAGAATAAGTTTCTCCAACAAAAAACCTTTCACCTGGAGAAACAACAAAGAGTTAGAACGGTGATGAAGAAAATAAGGGAGAAGATATGAGTTACATTACATTAGTTGAGTGACACATCTTTGTGAGATGAAGGGAGATGAGAACGTTGGGATATGGAGTTGGTACATCCCACAAGAGAAGAAAGAGTAGAGTAACATTCAGCCGTGAGCAAGGAGGCAACATAGTGAGAATAAAGGGAAATGAGCTCAAGAATAAGCTAAAGTTAGAATATATAGATAGGATTACTGAAACTGGGTTGTGCGCTAATTAGATTAGAAAAGATTGTTTTGATTGATTTATTTTGGGCGTGGGCCAAAACTTTATTTTTGTTTTTGGTTAATTAATAATATGGTCGAGACGACCATAAATAATTTCTTTAAAATTCAGGGTAATGTAGAAAGTATCAGAATATGGAAAAGAAATGTTAATTAGGTAATAATTTCAAAACAATTAAAATATGAAATTTCCATGATTTTCATGAGTTCTTCATCTCCCTTCCACAAATACTTACATTTGGATTGTGTAGAAATATAATCAATCAAAATTCCATATGTTGTAGATAATGATAGTATGAGACATTTGTTGATCACCCAAGATAAAGTAACCGTGACGAGTTTTCTAGCTCCTCCAAAAAGTTTAGAACAATATGAAATTAAATTTGTTAATTCTCTCAATGAACTCTCATGCACAATGACTAAGGATGATTGACTCGTTAGATATCAACCTCTGACAAAAAGTAATCACGAAACTCTAAAGAATTGATGTCCCACTAATCATTAAAGACTTTTGTAGTAAAGGAGTCTGCTAAAAATTGAAACCCTTCTAATGTTCAAGTAATTATGTCATGGACTTAAAGGTAGAAAATCCTCCGTTTTGTTTGAATCACCTTGCATGAAGAATGCACAAACAAGTACAAGTACATGAGAATGACAGATCGATGTGAGGTCTCCTATTTATCGTGTCATGCCACGAGACTAAACCCTAGACGCGACTGGCACTCAAGAACCATTGCTAGCCCCAAGCGAACCCTTGGCCTGGCTCAACTCTCAGCGAAAGACTTACTCAAAATTAAATGAACTAAAAACTAAAGATTCAACTAAAAAGTCTCAAATAATTAACTCAAATTATTTAGAAACATTCAAGTGGCCAAAAGAGGCAATTCAAGTCTAGAACATTAACAATAGAAAATAAAATAGACTTCTCAACTATTACTATCTATGAAGCCTTTAATACTATGAGGAATGTCAGGAAAAGACCCCCGATCATCCTAACAAAACTAAAATAATAGCAATAAATGAGGGATCCTCCGAAAGCAAGGAGGCTCACAAAACAACTCTGGGACTGCAGGTGGTATCAACGAGGCGCCTGCTGATGACCCTGATATCCTGTATTTGCATCATGAAAGATGCAGGACAAATGGCGTCAGTACATTGAATGTACAAGCATAAAAGGGGAAATCAAAAACATGACATGAGCTTGAACTAGAACTGAAGAAACATACTCACCTCATCTCAGCTCAAGGATACTCAAGAATACCCAAAGGTACTCAAACTCAGAAATACTAAACTCAGTTCAATATAAAAGCAACAATAGAGATGCATTATAAGGAAAGCTTTTAAAATAGTAGATAACAACTCAATGCATTTAAAAATACAATAATAACTCAGTTCGTATGTAAGGATACAAAATAACTCAATTTGGGAGATTCTCTAACCGACAACCATCACTATGAGCTATGTGATGATGCATCGTCTGGCCCACACTGCCAGCACTATCCTATAACTTGTCGGAGAATAGAACTCCTCAACTAAGTGGATCCACTTAGATATGCTTAAAAATAAATAAGGAATGATCTAAAAAGTATGACCCTTTCTACCCACGTTGGCTACATGGTTTATGAGGACTTTGAGTTGTTTGAACTCGTCCCCATATCGGTGCTCAATACTACTCCCAATAATATAACTTAGTTCAAATGTTTAGAAACATTTCCTCATCCTCAAACTTTGAGATTACTACTCAAAAAAGGTTTCTCTTAAAAGAGATAGTGCTCAAAACTCCTCATGAACTCCTTTGGAAATCAAAGTTTCCCCACATTTTAAATGTAAAACATTTACTCTTGGGAATACTTAGTTTCCATATATTCATTTTGAAAAATGAAACTCAACTCTCCTCATCCTTATATTCAAGTACTCAAGGCTTAAAACAAGTTTGAAAGATTGCAAAAGACTTCTCAAAATGACTCGAAAGACTTTTTCAAACTTGACTCTTAACTTTATCTAGAATTTGAATTATGAATTCAAGACTTATGATTTATGACATAAACGATATCATGATGTTTAAATGGGGTTTATATAGTTGATAATAAGATACGAGTGAAAACACTGACTGTGGAGCAAAGGCACGATGTGAAGAAAAAATAAATTATTTGGTCACGAAGTAATTATTAAAATAGTGGAGTTTGCGTTCTCTCTGTGAGGCGGTGAGGGAGGAAATATTTTGGGGACTGGAATTTGAAGCATGTCCGCGATGCGCACTTGTTTTTACCGGATCTTTTCTCCTCAACATGATTCAACTCATACCCACTGCAATTGTAGGGTCAAAACTCTCGAATTCTTATAACCCAGAACAATCTCAGCGAAACTTACACAAGAACTATCAATTTACTCAACTCATTCGCAAACTCTCGCCTCAATAACTCAACACAACATTCCATTACTAATTAAATTCAAGAACCTTTGAAGAACTCAACAATTCAACATAAAGAATGAATTCATAGGTAAAAGATTACGTACTTGGCATGAGGGAGAAAAGACCCAACACTATGGAAGCTTACATACCTTAATTTGGCGAAACAAATTGTCGATTCGCAAGAAATCTTGGTGAACGCTTGAGCTCCTCCTTGTTTCATCCTCTTGAACTCCTCTCAAAACGCTAAGAGTGATTTTGAATTATGAAAACTGATCTAAGTCAGTTTAGACCCGTAAAATATTTCCAAAAACGTTTAAAGCTAATGTGGTAAGGAAAATACCAAAATACCCCCCATTAATTTAGACCCGATTTTTTTACAAAACTTGGTGGCGTTGGAAAGGGGATTCAGAGATCTTTCATTTGATATCTTATGGGCCACGTAACTCATCCTGTGCTAAAAGTTAAGGTCATTTAAAGTTGACCCAAAACTCACGACTGAAGCTTAACTTGAACAAATCTCAACTTAGCTCTTTCCAAATTAGTTGCTCCTAAATTTAGCCCTTTCTAATGCCTGGGTATTACAATATCTCCTCCTTGGGAACATTCGTCCTCGAATGAGGTTACTCTAAGTAGAACTAAGGGTGGAAAAATCTAACACCCAGCTCAAACATCCAACATGCAATTGAACACACTCACCATATCAATTTAAAGAGTACTAAGAAACGAATTAGTACCTTGATTTGGAGTTTCTCTGGTCTAAATGAGATGAGGGTATATCTTCTTCATATCCTCCACAGCCTCCCAATTAGCTTTCTCAATAAACTGATTCCTCCAAGTCTGAATCGTACGCTTTGCTTGACCATCAGTCTGAGGATGGAAAGCAGTACTAAGGTTCACCTTCGAACCGAAACCCTTCTGAAAAGACTTCCAAAATTGTGCAGTGAATTGCGCACCTCTATCCGAAATAATGGACATCGGAAATCCATAAAGTCTGACTATCTCTTGAATATACAGTCTAGCATAATCTTCTACTGAAAATTAGTCTTTACGGGTAAGAAATGGGCTGATTTAGTCATCCGATCTATAATCACCCAAATTGAATCATGCTGCCTGCGAGACCGCGGCAAATCGTGAATGAAATCCATATTGATCATCTCCCACTTCCATTCCGGAAGGTCAATGTTCTGAGCCATACCATCGAGCCTCTGTTGTTCTACCTTGACTTGTTGGACATTCAGTCACTTAGCAACGAACTATGTAATACACCTCTTCATACTACTCCACCAATATACATCTCTCAAGTAACGATACATCTTTGTGGAACCAGGATGGATAGAGTATCTAGATCTATGAGCTTCCTCCATGATCCTCTGTTGGATTTCATCCACCTTTGCTACACACAATCTACCTTGATACCATACACCATCTCCCCCTTGTTCAAAAGCCATCACTTTTTGCTTATACACATTTGCCTTGAATTCAAGCAAAACAGGGTCTTGATCTTGTTTCTCCTTCACTTCGGACACTAGTGATGATTTAGCCCCATTCATCACCACTACTCCGCCTTCATTGGAATCCATTAACCGGATTCCAAATCATGCAAGTATGTGCACATCTTTGGCTAATCTGTTCTTGCCTTCCTCAATATGGGCGATACTACCCATAGACAACCTGCTCAAAGCATCAACAACAACATTAGTCTAATTACCTAGGTGATATAGAATACTCATGTCGTAATCCTTGAGTAACTCCAACCACCTCCTTTGTCTAAGATTAAGTTCATTCTGACTGAATACATACTGAAGAATCTAGTGATCGGTGAACACATCTACATGAACACTATAAAGATAGTGACGCCATATTTTCAAAGAGAACAGTACAATAGCCAACTCTAGATCATGGATTGAGTAAATCTTAAGTTGTCTTGAGGCATAATCTATAACCTTTCCATTCTACATTAATACACAACCCAGTCCAACTTTTGACGCATCACAATACACAACAAAGCCTTGTGTACCTTCTAGTACGATGAACACTAGGTAGTAGTCAACCTAGTTTTCAATTCGTGAAATCTCTTCTCATACGTTTCAGACCATTGAAACTTTGTTGTCTTCTAAGTCAAATTAGTCAATGGGGTTGAAATAAATGAGAACCCTTCGATAAACCTCCTATAATAATTAGTCAATCCCAAGAAACTCCTAATACCAGTTGGAGGTGTGGGTCTAGGCCAGTTCTGCACTACCTCAATCTTCTGAGTATCTACTCAAATCTCATCACCAGAAACAATGTGGCCTAAGAATGCCACATACTCAAGCCAAAATTCTCACTTGGAAAATTTAGCATACAACTATTTATCCTT
Organism: Solanum piurae; assembly: GCA_029582685.1. NCBI lineage: Eukaryota > Viridiplantae > Streptophyta > Magnoliopsida > Solanales > Solanaceae > Solanum > Solanum piurae. The sequence goes on from JAJOOO010010035.1 coordinate 14,259, forward strand.
TAGAGTTTGGAGAACTACTCTGAGATGACTAGCATGATCTTCCTCATTGCTCGAATAAATTAGAATGTCATCAATGAATACGATAACAAACATATCAAGATAAGGCTTAAACACTCTGTTTATAAGGTCTATGAACGTTGCATGATCATAAGTCAAACTAAATGATATGACTAGAAACTCATAATGACCATAACGGGGGTTCCTGAATGTTGTCTTAGGGATGCCACTTTCTCTTACGCTCAACTGATAATAGCCAGATCTGAGGTCTATCTTAGAAAAAAAAGTGGCACCCTGAAGTTGATCGAAGAGATCCTCAATCCTCATAAGCGAATATTTATTCTTTATAGTAGCCTTGTTTAATTGGCGGTAATCAATACACATCCTAAGAGAACCATCCTTCTTCTTCACAAATAAGAACGGAGCACCCAAAGGTGAGACACTTGGTCGAATGAAACCTTTATCAAGAAGGTCCTTAAGCTGCTCTTTTAACTCTATCAACCCACATGGAGCCATTCTATATGGAGGAATAGAGATATGAAGAGTATCAGGAAGGATGTCTATACTGAAGTCTATTTCTCTCTGAGGAGGGACTCCGATAAAATCATGCGGAAAGACCTCTAGAAACTCACTCACTGTAACACCTCGGAAACCAAACTTAGAAAAGTGCAGCAGAAAACACCTGAACCAGTGAACCACGACAGGGTTCACAGGCCATGATAGGGTCCATGGTCCGTTGACCTGCCCGTGGCCTTCAGTACCCTCCAGCAAAGGTGGACCACAGGACCTTTCACAGGCTGTGGACCACCTCACGAGCCATCATGTTGCTCGTGGAAGTGAGGTAGAATCACCCTTTGCCCTAACATCAGACCACAGAGCCAACCACGGTTCGTGGTCGTGATGACGGGCCATGGGAGAGTCCGTAGACCTGAGCGAGCAGGCCACCAACCCAAGTGAAGAACCACATCGACCTTCACAATCTGTGGTCCTTCACACTGGCCGTGGTAGTGCTTGTGTTAAAAGCCCCCAAAGTCAGCAGCTACTGGACCAAAGACCATGACCAGCCCCACAGTCCGTGGTCCCTTTGACGGCCCATCATAGGGGTCGTGGTCAGCCCATCAGACATTTTAAGTAGGGTCGTTTTGGTTTTTCCCCTATTCATTGGACCCCTAAACTACGTTGTTTAAACCCTAAACTACGTAGTTTTTCTCAGTTTTAGCCTAGTAAACAAATTATAACTTACCCTAGTCAAATCCTTCACCTAGAAATCGATCAAACTAGAGAAAAATAGGAGAATAGTCGAGAAACCCTAGTTCAAGAATGCAGTGAGTTTTCATCAATTCTAGCTTCAAAATCGAAAGATTTCTCCGTTGAATTCATCACCAGGTATGTGGGATTTCACTAGTGGGTTCCTTTCACCCATTAGGTCCCTAGATTTAAGTCAGAATCTTGATTACCCTAATATTATCTAGACCTAGGGTTTCTTGAATGTTAGAAATTATTGGGTTTTATTTGTTAGAATGATCCAATTCATATTATAGTATTGTTTTTGCCCAGATTCAGGCATAAACTCAGAACCCTAGCTATGTATTTCTTTTAGTTCATGAATTTCACATGCTAGGTCATTTATTCAGTTATATACAAACATGCCTCAGTTTTCGAATGCATTATTATTAGTATATTAATGTTGCATTCTTAGTTTGCATGCCAGTATTTTGAGCTATCCAGTATTACAAAATTTCAATCATAAAATGTTAATCACCTAATCAATTGGGAGAAGCTTAATACCGAGTGGACTAGGGTCAGTCACCCTAAAGTCCCAGAACTATGTGCCTCATAGATTAAGTCCCCTCTGTTGGGCATTACATTTTAGTGATCATACCAAGATGCCTCTATACCTCTGGTAGGGTATATTGGGTCCTCTCGATGGTGAGTATACATCGGACTCCACATTTAGCTCATGTGGTTTTATGTCGGTTATTAGTAGCTCCCTTATAGTTCAGTTAGATTCTATTGCATTGACCGTGTTATCAGTATAGTTCAGTATTGAGTCTCAGCATGTTATAAACTTGGTCATTGCATTCAGTTTAGCCATGTTCTTTATTTCCAGTATCCTTATCATGTTCAGATTATATCATTGCTTTATTTCTTGTTCAATTATCTTATTATTTAGCTTTATTCTATCTTGCATGCTCAGTACCCTTCAAAAACTGACGAATACTCTGTGCTACATCTTCTTGTGATGTAGGTTCAAGTTCTCAGCAGTTAGATCATGAATAGATCGGTTCCCGATCTTTACTTCAGCAGCATCAGTGGTGAGTCCTCATTTTTCGAGGACTAGTGATATGATTATCTTTCTTGCTTTTATCTTTAGTTTCAGTTTTGCTAGATCTAGCTGGGGCATGTCCCATTATTTTTAGTCAGTAGAGGCTTTATTTCAGACATAGCTAGTTTCAGCTTTTTAAGTGTTAGAATTTGACTTTTCATTTGTATTAAAACACCCAGTTTTCTTATATTCAAATTTAGTATATGGGTATTCTCCATCATTTCAGATTATCATATGATTTAGCTTCCGCATAGTATTCATTGCTTCAGTTTACTTTAGTTTCTTATGATATGCCAACAAGGTTAGCTTGAGGTCACTCGTGATCCTAGGTCCCGTGTCCGCGTCCTGGTGGTAGCTTTGGGGTATGACAAACTTGATATCAGAGCACTAGGTTTAAGTGTCATAGGATGTCTAAAAATCCGCACTAAGTAGAGTCCTTTTCATGGGTGTGAAGTGCACCACATCTAATGATAAGGAGGCTGTAGAGTGTTTTAGGAAAACTTCACTCTCTTTGTTACTCTTATCGTGCGTAAGGTATGATCTAATTCATCATTCTAACTTGACATTATGTGTTTCAGATCATGTTTCCTCGTTGAGCTTATGAAAGGAATGTGAATTCCAGAAATGCTAACATTGATCCTCCAGTCCCAGATCAGGAAATTTTGAATGCTAGATTTCAGAATGATATTCAGCTGTTAGCTTAGAGTGTGACCAACCAGAACAATCAGCAGGTTCCAGTTCTGACATATGCTAATGTTAGGTCAGTTGCAATTAGAGTTCGATATTTTGTTAGGATGAATTTGCGTGAGTTCTTAGGATCACAGATTGGTGAGGATCCTCAAAACTTCATTGATGAGGTCAAGAAGATCTTTGGAGTGATGAAGGTAACTGGGAATGATCGGGTCTAGTTGACATCTTACCAGCTTAAGGATGTAGCTCATATCTGGTATACTAAGTGAAAGGAGAACAGGGGTACGGATGCAACTCCTATCATTTCGGAATGCTTTAGTTAGACCTTTCTGGACAGGTTCTTCCCAAGAGAGTTGAGAGAGGCAAAAGCTCCGGAGTTTATGAATTTGAGGAAGGGTTCTATGATGGTCCAAGAGTATGAACTCAAGTACACTCAACTCTCTATGCTCCTCACATGCTGGCCGATTCCAGGGCTCAAACAAACAAGTTCATGTATGGGGTATCCGATCTAGTGAAAACAGAGTGTAGGAATGCTATGTTGCTGGAAAATATGAACATCTCTGGGCTCATGACTCATGCTCATCACGTTGAGGGTGATAAGCTTAGGGAACAGGCCAAGAAGAATAAGAAGGCTAGGGCAAGCAACGATGACTATTCTCAACATAAATCAGGTGGTGGAAATCTCTCACAGTTTCAGCAAAAGTCTTCAACTCTAGCACCTTCATCAGCTAGTGTTCCATCTTTCAAGTTCTGAAATGATCAGAAAGGTAGGGTATCAGGCTCTAAGTCTCAAATTAATATTTCAGGCACCAGAACCTACCCAACTTGTCCAAAGTGTGGTAAGAACCATCCGGGCGAGTGCCTTGCAGGAAATGAAGGATGCTTTGGGTGCGGTCAGTCTGGTAACAAGTTGAAAGATTGTCCTTCTAAACAAGGTCAAGGGGGAAATAATTGTATAGCTCAGTCCACAACTTCAGCCACACCAGCAGGTCGCCCGATTCAACAGAGGTTGTATGCTCTCCAGGCTCGCCAGGATCAGGAATACTCTTCGGATATAGTCACTGGTACGTTACGAGTCTTTGACTTATATATTTATGCTTTGTTAGATCCAGAGTCTAGTCTTTCCTTTATAAATCGTTATATAGCAATCAACATCAATGTTAGTCCAGAAATTCTCTCAGAACCCTTCTCAGTCTCTACTCTAGTCGGTGACCCAGTTATAGCTAGACAGGTATACAAAAATTTCCCTTTCACAGTCTCCTAGAAAGTCACCTCAGCAGATCTTGTAGAGTTAGAAATGGTAGACTTCGATATCATTCTAGGCATGGATTGGTTACATTCTTGTTATGTCTGAGTCGATTGTAGAACTAGGATTGTTTGTTTTCTGTTTCCCGATGAACCAATCACAGAATGGAAGGGTAGTAGCTTAGCGCCTATGGTTCGACTCATTTCTTATCTTAAGTCCAGAAAAATGAATTCTAAGAGGTATCTCTATCATCTAGTTCAGGTTCAGGATTTAAGCTCCGAAATCCCAATTCGTGAGTCAGTTCCAGTAGTAAATGAATTCCCAGAAGTGTTTCCAGAAGATCTTCCCAGAGTTCTCCTAAAAGAGAAATTGACTTTGGAATTGATCTCCTTCTAGATACCTAGCCTATTTATATTCCTCCTTACAGAATGGCTCCAGCTGAGCTGAAGGAATTGAAAGAGCAGTTGAAAGACCTTCTAGATAAGGGCTTCATTGGACCTAGTTTTTCCCCATGGGGTGCACCAGTGTTGTTCGCGAAGAAGAAAGATGGTTCTCTCAGAATGTGCATTGACTATAGGCAGTTGAAAAAAAGTCAAAATCAAGAATAAGTATCCCATCCCTAGAATTGATGACTTGTTTGACCAACTTCAGGGTGCTAGTCATTTCTTAAAGATTGACCTTAGATTCAGTTATCATCAGCTTAGAGTCAAAGGTAATGACATTCTGAAAACAACCTTCAAAACTCGGTATGGTCATTATGAATTTGTAGTTATGTCATTTGGACTAACCAATGCTCCTGCAGCTTTCATGGATTTAATGAACAGAGTGTTCAAGAAGTATTTGGACTTGTTCGTTATCGTCTTTATTGATGATATCCTCATTTACCCTAGGAATGAGGAAGAACATGCAAATCATTTGAGGGTTGTTCTGCAAACTCTCAAAGATCGCCTGTTATTTGCTAAGTTTAGCAACTGTGAGTTTTGGTTGCAATCTGTTGCTTTCCTTGGTCACATTGTGTATAACAAAGGCATCCGAGTGGATTCTCAAAAAATAGAAGCACTAAAATAGTGGCCCACACCTACTTCTCTTACAAATATCAGGAGTTTCTTAGGTCTAGCGGGTTATTACAAAAGGTTCATGGAAAGGTTTTCATCCATAGCCTCTCCATTGACTAAGTTGACGCAGAAGAAGGTTAAGTTTCAATGGTGAGATGACTGTGAGAAAAGCTTCACAGAATTGAAAACTAGGTTAACTACAATTCCTGTTTTGACTCTACCAGAGGGTTTAGACGATTATGTGATCTATTATGATGCATCCAGAGTTGGCCTAGGTTGTGTGTTGATGAAATGAGGTAAGGTTATAGCTTATGCTTCCAGACAGCTTAAGATGCATGAGAAGAACTATCAAACTCATGACCTCGAGCTTGCAGCAGTGGTGTTTGCACTTAAGATTTGGAGACACTACTTGTATGGTGTTCGCCTAGATGTGTTCATAGACAATAAGAGCCTCTAGTATGTGTTCACCCAGAAAGATTTGAATCTTTGCCAGAGGAGATGGCTAGAGTTCTTCAAGGATTATGATATGAGTGTGCATTACTATCCTGGTAAGGCCAATGTAGTAGCAGATGCTCTTAGCAGGCTATCTATGGGTAGTGTAGCACACGTGGAGGAAAAAAGAAAGGAGCTAGAAAAGGATGTTCACAGACTTGCTCACTTAGGACTTCATCTTATGAGCATATAAGATAGTGGTGTAATTGTCACGCCCCGAGACTACCCCCGAGACGCGGACATGGGACCTAGGATCACAAGTGATCCTAAGCTAACCCTGCTGGCATGATCATGAGCATACTAAAGATAATAAACTGATGCGGAAGCTAAATCATAAATAAATGAAAAGATGGGGAAAACTCATATACTATAACTGAGATATTTGAAAACTGATGAGTTTAATACAAAGAAGTTATTAACTCAAAACTAAGCTGAATCTATCTATGTCTGAAATAAGCCTCTAAACTGACTAGAAATGTTGGGACATGCCCCAACTAAATCTAGCAAAACTGAAACTAAAAGACTGAAAATACTGAA
>JAJOOO010010036.1:0-12413 GCA_029582685.1 Solanum piurae
AATTTTTTCTTACACTAACAAACTATATATAAGTATATAACCAATTAACCTTATATATATTATGAACTGAAAAATTTAAATGGAAAGGGTATCAAAAATATGAAAGAACTTCCAAGAATATAGGACCAAATAGCCACACGAAATATTACTTTGAAAAATTCATATTCATATCCAACCAAAAGCAAAAAGACATTTCACTTGGTGGCTTCATTTTTCCATGATATATTGAGTTTACAAAACTTAATTTACTCATTATTGCATTCATGTCAGCTCATTTTTCTCCCACAAAATGCCTTAATTTTGAAATTTCAAAACACTTGTAAACCTAATTTTGTATATTTCCTATTTGTCCCTCTTAAGGATTTTGACTTATGGGTGATTTAGGGGTTATGGATTCTTGAGTTAATTTTGTCTTTTACATTATGTAGTTATTCCAATATTAGCATAAGGCTCGAAATCTTAAAAAAACTAATTTTTTTTTTTGTTACTTGTGATTAAATTAATGCACATACTACGTTAACATGATGTCATTGCACAAGTCTGAATTAATTTACCTGCAGCTAAAGTAATTTTTGAATGTATCTTGTTTGTTGTTCTCTTGCAAAGTGTCAAAGGGTTTAATTAAGTTGGTGAAGTTGCTCGATGCGGAGATAGAAGTCTGGATACAAGTTCAGTTGATTAAAATAATATATTTGTATATGAGTATATATTATTTAGAATTTAGTATTACCATTTTAAGTCGTTATTCTAAAATTCAGAACTCATAAAATTGAATGGTTAATTTCGTGCCTATGAATCTGTTGTTATATATTTACTTTATTTAAATTTGAATTTGGTATCCTTTTAAATATGAACATGATAGTATATAGTAACGAGGAGGAGAAGGAAAGTGTTGGAGAAGATTCAGAGAAACTGCAAATTTTGTGAAGTACAGTTTTCAAGATTCTTTTTTGGCAATATAATATTCTAAATTTTTTGATTATCTATTTGTACTTTACTCACTTGCTGTAATATGCTTCCCATGTCAAATTTTACGCAGTTTCGTTTTTTTTCTCCAACTTATCATGATGTCATAGGCTCATAGCTTGTGGGGTCGGAGTTAGGAATATGCAATAGTTTCCTCCTTTTTTTCACTTTTATTTGGGTAAATCAATTATGTCAGTCATTATTTTTTAATAAGTATGTTAAATTCAAATGTGACAAGTAAAAATGAACGAAGAAAGTGACATTTATCCTTTGTACATCACATAATTTTTCAGCGAAAAATGTGCATCAGACTAGTACCCTTCACCTAAGATGGCTCCGTCCGTGGTCATAGCAACGTTAGAGCTAACAAAAAAAAAAACTATGTACTTTTCTGCATTTCAATTTATTTATTTTACTTTTTCTTTTTATTATGTTCTAAAAGAATTATTTTTTTCTTTCAAAAAGCAAATGTTGTGATGATCTCATCCACTCTGACTATAGACTTTACTTGAAAGGGCACTGGGTAAATTTTAGGGATGGTATTTAAACTAATGATTTATCGCATTAAACTAAATTTATAACTAGAATATGATTTACCCAAGTTCTACCTTTAAAGATTAGAAAAAAACAATACAAACTTATACTTTTCGTATGAAAAAATAGTTTCCAGCAAAATAAATTCACAAATTATTTTTAAAAATCCAATGTGAGTCGAGCATAATTGGCATAGTTGGAAAGACAAATTCGTGTGGGCGTAGGTTTAAAGTGGGATAATATATGATATGGACTTGGATCATGACAAATATGATATCAAAAGCTTGTATTCTTGCAGTACTGATGGGGAAAATCTCGACGAGTACAATGAGTCACACATGATATTTAAGTGAATCTCAATTCAGAAAAAGAAAAAAAAAGTGAACAGTTTTACAAGGCATAACTCAAGTTCACATGATATGCACGTTTTTGAAGCTCCATGAAGCATAGGTCAAAAGACAAATTTGTACCAATCTAGGCCGAAAATAAACAATATATGTCATAAACTTGGACCGTGATATCCAACTCACCTCTTACTAACTTTTTAACACATTTACCCCTTAGCCAAAATATCTATCCTTTTGCAAGAGTTCATTTTAACAGTAATGGGGATATATATGGCATCGCAACGCCACAACTACTGATATTTATTTTATTTTATTAAATAAATAAAAAATTGTAGGCTAAAACAAAGTTATTTGATGGGATGAAAATATACAAGATGGTCGTCTGCAACACATAATGATGTGTGATTACGAGCTTATCTGATATTTTGAATCTTTTGATATATTATGTATTCAAAATGATTTATATTTGAGATATGTCATATTTTAAAATTTGAGCATTGAAGATCTTCAATTTCAATGAACATCAACTCAAAATTTTAGATATGCTCCTCATAATATTTCGATTCTTTTGATATATTATTCACTTGAAAAAATTCATATATATGATAGATCAAATTTTAAAATTTAAGTGTTAAAAGCTCTTCATAGACGAATTCCAGACTTGAATATGGAAGATATTGTGCTGGAAAAAAGAAGAAGGAGAACAACACAAACATACAAAATCTAAGAAAGATGTAAAATAAGGTACTATTTTAACAAAAATGGCCATTTTTGGTAATAATTTATAGAAAATGGGGTCATGTTGAGTTAAAACAGTGATCGAAAGGCCACTTCCATTAATTTTCCCTTGAAAAAATTGGGTGTAAGAGGTAAATAAGTTTTAGAAGTTTTTGGATTGACTTTTTAAATATATCGCAAAAAGTTAAAAGTCATAAGTTAGTCATACAATAAATGTTTATTTTTATATTTTTTAGTCTAAAAATAAATGCTAAAATTTTTTTTTATCCTTTTCAAACACCACAAAAAATAAAAAAGAATTATATAAGTCAAAAACACTTAAAATAAATTCATCATAATCCCCTCTTAAAATAATACATGTAATTACAGTATTTAGTATAGATTGTGTAAAGGGATCCCATAGATGGTGGGCTTATTTATTTTTTTGGAAATTTTCACAAATAACCATATAATAAACTTAATTATGATGGCTATAGTTTGCATATTTACGGGTTGTACCTACAGTTTAAACTGTCTTGTTTGTATTCACATGTACATTTGTATAATTGAACTTTTTTTTGTATAAACTCGAAATAATGAATTTATGCAAACATATACATCTGAACTTTAAGCAGTTATACAAATTATATTATACAAAAATACATCATACAAAAGTTATACAAATTATATTATACAAATTTTGAATTATACAAATGTGTGAATTATACAAACTCAAAACCCCAGCTCATGTAATTATCACTGAATTTTGGTCGAGAGTGGTAATTAACTAAAACCATAGCTATGATGACTAATTAACTAATATATATTTGTTTAACCATGTAATTTTACCTATTTGTTTCCCTAAATATAAATGATTTCTTAGTTGGATATGTTTTAAATAGTTCCCTTCTAATCCAACCAACCAAACAAACAATTGCAGGCCCAAACAAAGAAACAAATGGACTTCATTTCCAGGCCCAAATCGTAAAGCAAAAAACCAAATAAAAACACTGAAAACCCTAAAAACCCTACTTCCTCTTCGTATAATTTTCTAGCCAAGACATCGTCGAAGCTTAAGGAAAAGCTGCACAAATGGTAACTCTCCAATCTTCAAACTTCATAAATGGTTCAATTTTGATTGTGTTTCATTATTGTTGTTTGATGTATTAGGGAAAAGGAACAGGAAGTTTCGGTAAGAGGAGGAACAAGACACACACACTGTGTGTTAGATGTGGTCGTCGTAGCTTCCACATCCAGAAGAGTCGTTGTTCAGCTTGTGCTTACCCTGCTGCTCGTCTCAGAAAATGTATGTTTTCTTCAATTTTTGAAGCACTCTTCTGTGATTTTACATGTTTCAAAGTTAGAAATTGATCTAATTTTTAGTTGATTTGAGGGTAGGTTTTGAAACTTGTTAAAGTATGAGCCTGTTTGGGTTGGATTAGATAAAGGAATGTGGTTGTTTACTCAAGTAATTATATAAGGTATCTGATGGAGAAAGTTAGTTTATTGAGCTAGTAGTTGCTATTATTAAGTTCTAAAGTTGATTTTTTTGTACTATCAGCTAGCTGTGATTTTGATTTTAGAAACTGAGTAGATAATGTGAAATAGTGGAAGCGGGTTTTGAAGTGCATGGTAATTTGAGTTTACTTGCTGGATCTAGCATGATTTAGAAGGGACTTGGATTAGGGGACATTTTTGTATGATAATTTTTAATTGGATGGTGAAGATTGATGTATTCTTTGTCTATTGATTGAGCTTAGTGTTGAATCTCATCAAACTTAGGGGTCTGTTTGGTTTGGATCATCCTTTTTGTTTCCAGTTGTTGAATGAGTAATTACTATAGTAGTGATTGACATTGTTACTGAGTTAGCAGTTTACTATTAGCTCAAAAAGTTGATTTTTTTGAAACCAAGGAAACTGGGTAAATTAGGTAAAATAATGGGAACCAGATGGTCCTAAAGTTCATAGTGTGTGGTTTTTTGGGGCTTTATAATATCTGCTGACAAAGTGTAAGTTGCAAAGAGATGGAACTGGAATTATTTTGGTACAAGTTTTTGTTAGAGTTGGTTGGTGTAATGACAATGAAGTGAGTATATTTCCTGTAGCTCCAGTTGAAGTGGTTAATCATGCATGCTTAGTAGTCAAATAATTGGTATTTGAGCATGCCTAGAACCCTAGACAACTAAGAATTATTGTCTAAGCGATCTCTCGAGGGAGTTGGTTTCAGTGTGCAGCTGTGTGGTATTAGTTGTCCGGAATTTTCCCTGTACTGATTAGGAATGTGTGTAGATACTAATGGATTGAGTTTATCATCCTTGTGGTATTGGGCTGCTGGGTACTGGAAGGTGGTAGCTTAGTTAATGATGTCTTACTGGAATTGTAGGATTGTATCTTCATTCTTCATATTTGACCTGGAGCTTCAACTAATGAATTGGATTCTATAATTATTATTTGCATGGTACCATGCTATGCTTTATAGCTATTGTGTTCTTCTTCACTTTAGTATTTTCATTTAGTATGTCTCACAGCTGTTTGACTAAGCTTACTCTTATTTGGAAGGTCTTAAGTTTGGTTCGTGAATACACATTGTGTGTTTGCTGGTTTGGAAAATAGTGTTTGGAGTTGGTTTAAGCACCTCTAATAACATTAATTATAAGAAAATTGATTCAAACTGTTTGCTACTGAACTTCATTTTTGAGTAATTAACTTCAAGCCATATGGATCAAACAGGGGAAAGGGAAAATAGTTTGGACCTGTTAGTCCGTTAGGTTAAACCAACTGTCAAGCATAAAAAAATGGTTTTAAAATATGGCATTATAATTGAAATAAAGGGGTATGAGTCCCCATGTGGGCGCTTCATGAAGATTGGTTTTCAAGTATCTGTTTCAAACACAACCTTTTCTTCTTATCTGAAAGAAATAAAGGGTGTATGAGAACTCTTAACATTACAAATAAACTGAAATAAGGGTTATGGCTGATTTCTGAAGCCAATTCGGTGATCCAATTGGATTTTTGAGAAACAATTGTATCAATTGTTTAGTTTCGGAAATCAATCCAAGCTCAGTGGTTTTTGCAACCTATTAAGGGGATAGTATTTGCTGATTATTGTATTTCGCTGTAGATAACTGGAGCGTCAAGGCACTTAGAAGAAAGACCACTGGAACTGGTCGCATGAGGTATCTCCGCAATGTTCCCCGCAGGTTTAAGACTAACTTCAGAGAAGGTAAGTTTTCATTTTTAACTTTTGTAAATAGAGAATATTTTTTGTTGGACTTTAAATTTTACAACCCTGCGCATCTTACCCTAGTTTAGCAGATTCTATTAACTTAATAGTCTAATAGACAAGCTAGCTAGCCCCTCACACGAATATTACTAAATGTAAAACTTTGAAATTGAATTTACTTTAGTTTGAACAAAAGCATTTGTGAAAAATAAATAAATAGGGGAGAAATGAAAACATCGGATAGTGTTTAGCAGATGCAGGCTTAAGTTCAAGTGGCTAAGATTGAGGAACTTGTGAGTTAGATCACAGGTTCGAGCGCTGCGCTGTATGAACGAAGCATGGCATTTAAGTGGAGTAGGGTAGAGGGCAGCCCCATTATGCCTGAGTTTTGAACGCTGCGAACGGCCCTTAAGGGTTGGCCCTGGATGAGCTCTCTGTTTTTCATCATAAAAAAAAAAGAACACAATCTATCTAGCCCTTACAGTTTATGTTTTCATGCGGCTACAAGGACAGAGATCTGAGGATCGATTTCTTGATGACTTTGTATACATTTATCTCCTTTTCCAATTTGAGGGTTTCTTTTTTTACCAGATTGTGTTTCCTCTGTTTATCTGGGTTCCCTCTGCTTGGTATATTTCTCTTGTAAACTTTTCTTTCTTATCCATTATTTTTGCACACTAAATGAACACGTCTGTTTAGAGTTAGATTATCACTCACTCGATGCTTAAGTTGTGGGTTTACGGTATATAAGCTTACCTAGTCTCCGTTTAAGATGGATGGATCAATTTATAGACCCTAACAAAGTAAAGGTTAACTTTACCATTCTCAAAAAAAGTAAAGGTTAAATGTGCAATCTATATGATGCATAGCCGCATCTCTTGTAAAAGTATTTGATGCTTGCAAAATCCTTGATTAATAACTGGGTTTATTGTTTTGTTGTGGGCACTTCAGGAACTGAAGCAGCTCCAAGGAAGAAGGGAACTGCTGCGGCCGCTTAAGTTTCTAAAGAGGCAGTTTGACGTTGTTTTATTTTGATTTTGCCTTCCATTTCACCTATGAATCCAAGTTTTGAATATTTGTTTCTGGAATATTACCTCTCATCTGTAAGATTGGAGTTATTGCTGTTTAAGATATATTTCCAATTGACTGCTTTCTGTCTTTGATATTCCATCGTTTAAAAGCTAATGATATACTTGTTTAGTATAGTTTAGGATTGAAAATTAAATTAACCTGTCAGCTGCTATGTTAGTATTGAAAATTCACTTATTATTAATATCTCTAATAACTCAAAAGAGATGTAATACCAAAAACACTATACCTGTCACTGCATTATAATCTAGTCAACCACTTCACCAACTCTAGTCATCTGTTGACACGTGGAAAAAAGATCTATTTTCTGATTTAAAAAGATAAACAAACATATCTTCCCAGCTTCCTAGGATTATTATTGTTAGTATCATTCAGTCTAATAATAATAGTAGAATTTCAAGGATTTACAATACTAAGGTGAGACTACAGGTTACTTAACTACTTTAGTGATAATATTTCATTTAAAAGTCACGTATCCTTGATTTATTATGATATACTTTACTCTTTCTGTTCCCATTGTTTTTTAGCCCTTATCCAAAGTTAGGATTTCTAAAAAAAATTATATTTATTGTTAAAGTTCGAATGAAGGAGAAAGGAAAGCTTTTTGGGTGTTTTAAGAAAAAAACTTCCAAGAGCTCGAAATGCCATTAATTGTTTGTAATGCAAATTTGACCTCAATTTGATAGATAAAAAAACCTCATTTATCAGCAATATACTTTTGATGAAATAAGTGTGCTAAAAAGTATCTCATTAACCGTAAAATGAATATGTGATAAATATTTAAATGGTGTTAATTAATGATTTTAAATTTTACTCTGAAGTAGATCATCTCATTCTTTTTCCTCAAAAACTTAATATGAGGGCATTCGTGGAATATTCACAATTAAAATATAAATAGCGGGAATGAATTTAAAACTAAAGGATATAGCTAATCTACACATTAATTAAATTAGAATAAAATAAAAAATACATAGAACTTCAATAATGCTCTTACTAAAGCGGACACGTTTACACCTATTGCGTACTTAAGAAGAGAAAAAAATCAAAAGCTATCAGCGTAAAATCTGCTAGGTTAGAATTGAAAATTCACTTATATTATCCTCTCTAACAAATCAAAAGAGCTGTAATACCAAAAAAAATAAAAGAATACATCCTGGCACGATAGCTGTCACTATATTATATTCTAGTCAACGATTTACATGTGTACCAAAAAAATATAGGAGATTAAAGTGAGTTTGTGTCAAATAGATTTTTTTTTTCTGAAATTAAAAAATAAAATAAAAATTAGCTACGTACAAAATTTATAGTTGAACAATAAAATTCATTGTTAATTCTATTTAATAATGTAATTATTATAAGTAATTTAGCAACTGATTAACAATGAAGTTCGAAACTAATTTCAATTTTTTTTAAAGGTGCTTAGAAGAGAAAAAAGAGAAGTACTTGGATTTCTCCTTATTTTATTTTTTTGCTTAGATAACACCTTATATTTATTTTAATCTTTGTTCTAATTTCACATGGGTGATATGATTAAATATGTTACCAAGAAAGCCTTCAACAGCTTCAATTCATCAACTTTGGTGATCTGTTAACACATGGGATAAAGATCTATTCTATGATACGAAAAAAATAATAAAAAAGAAAACAAACATATCTTCACTAATGATAATAATACTAATAATCTAATTTTAAGGAACTTTGACTTATTACTTCATCTGTCTGAATTTATGAGATATATTTTTCTTTTTAATCTGTTTCAAAAAGAATGTCACCTTTTTTCTATAATTGAAAACTAGTTTATGTCACTAACTACAACAAGAAGAGATGGTAGAGTACTATACATAAACTTTATTCCAATACCGCATACAGAGAGAGACAGAGAAACTGTTTTCGATAGATCCTACTCAAGAAAAAACAGAAACATAGTAATATTGCCTTTTATGACACTTATATAAGGAAACACATGATGAGTATATTAATGTAGTTACTAGTTATAGTGTGGAACTCTCATTAGCTGATCATGGCGATTCGAATGATAACATCTCGTCTCTCTCACTCTTCATCCTCCTCTTTGGCTTTCCTCTTTCAAGGTATCTACTATATAGTATGTATAAAAACTATGATTTTGTACCCAAGAAGGTTTGGATGAACCCCTCGGCCCTACCTGACTGATAAACTAGTAGTCAAAGACTCTAGATAGGACATGAATGAAGAGAAGTTCAAAACTTGTTATGTAGTAATTAATGTTTGTTGAATTTACTTACATATTTATGGAGTATTAGAAGTAGTATTTGTGCAAAATGTAGTTTCAAATCTTAATGCAATATTCATATGTATACTATATATAGTGTAAAGAAAGAAAGTCAGATCTAAGATTTAGAGTGAATTATTGTGTTTTGTTCAGGAAGAAACTCCCGTGTGGCCACAACAGCAGCTCTTCGATACACCACAGCAGCTCCTGCCATTGATCAGGACCCTATCAAACCTAGTGTCAATGTAGAATATACTAAACTCTTTATCAATGGACAATTTGTTGATTCTACATCAGGTTAATTGCTGCGTTCCGAATCTTCATTTCTATATGATTTTGACTATGTAATGTACAATTGGGGCTGAGCTTTGTGCAATGTAGGTAAAACATTTCCAACACTTGACCCCAGAACAGGGGAGGTGATTGCACATGTTGCTGAGGGTGATGTAGAAGATATTAATCGAGCAGTAGTTGCTGCTCGTAATGCTTTTGATGAAGGACCATGGCCTAAAATGAGTGCTTATGTATGTGTATATACATACACACACTTGCTTCTTCTTTCAGTATGTTCCAATATGCTTCGATAAATATTAGTAATGTTTACACCAATCTAATTCTTCTTCAGGAGAGATCAAAGGTATT
Source organism: Solanum piurae (assembly GCA_029582685.1). Lineage (NCBI taxonomy): Eukaryota > Viridiplantae > Streptophyta > Magnoliopsida > Solanales > Solanaceae > Solanum > Solanum piurae. Next base: position 9,770 of record JAJOOO010010036.1, read on the forward strand.
GTTCCGCATTGCTGATTTGATTGAAAAACATAACGATGAAATTGCAACACTTGAGACTTGGGACAGTGGGAAGCTATATCAACAAGTTGCTACAATTGAAATACCAATGATTGTACGCGTACTGCGTTATTATGCTGGTAAGCTAGCCGGTGAACGAGTGTCATCTTATTATATTTATACATTTAGAAATAAACTATAAGCAAATATCAGGCTCTAAGGTTAAATTGTTCTCTAGGTTGGGCAGATAAAATTCATGGTTTGACTGTTCCTGCTGATGGACCATATCATGTTCAGACTTTACATGAGCCAATTGGGGTTGTTGGTCAGATTATCCCATGGAACTTTCCACTTCTCATGTTTGCTTGGAAAATTGGACCTGCTTTAGCTTGTGGCAATACTGTTGTGCTAAAAACAGCAGAGCAGACCCCGTTATCTGCTCTCTATGTATCGAAGCTATTGCAAGAGGTATAGTATAGTACCACCAAACTTTCTTCGTATATAGGAGTTTGTTTTGAGCACCAACTAATCGATTTCTCTTCTCTGGAACAGGCTGGCCTACCTGAAGGTGTTTTGAATGTCATTTCTGGTTTTGGTCCTACAGCTGGTGCTGCTCTTTGTAGTCATATGGACGTGGACAAGGTAAAAATCTCCGAATATAGTTCCTACCACAACATGTGGCCATATCTTGTATATTGGCTTTACTGTTGCATACTGAATTAGCTTTTGTTTTATACTGCAGCTTGCTTTTACTGGATCAACAGATACAGGGAAAATTATAATGTCATTGGCTGCTAACAGCAATCTTAAACCTGTCACTTTAGAACTTGGAGGAAAATCCCCTTTCATTGTTTGTGAGGATGCTGATGTTGATCAAGCTGTTGAGTTTGCTCACTTTGCTTTGTTCTTCAATCAGGTATTTCATCTCAGTACTTCTGCAAGTGGTTAGGTTCATAAATCATAACATAATCCATTGACTCTATTGTGAAGGGACAATGTTGTTGTGCTGGATCTCGTACATATGTTCATGAGAGTATTTACGATGAATTTGTTGAAAAAGCCAAGGCACGTGCATTGAAACGTACAGTTGGTGATCCATTTGAATCAGGCAATGAACAAGGTCCTCAGGTATTAACAAGTTTATAGTTTCTCTTAACAAACTTGGAGGAATTGCATTTTTGTTTCTCCTTCGGATACTAATCAAATAAGTTTCATGACACACCAGATTAGTTCAGAACAGTTTGAAAAGGTGTTGAAGTACATTAGATCTGGTATTGAAAGTGGAGCTACACTTGAAACTGGAGGTGACAGGCTCGGTACACGGGGCTACTATATTAAACCCACAGTTTTCTCCAACGTTAAGGTAGATATACTGCTTCACTTCATTAAAAGATAACTGATTTCCAGCATCAACAGCTTTATATACTGTCATAATGTATACATTGTTAAATTCAGGACGGTATGCTGATTGCAACGGATGAGATCTTTGGTCCAGTGCAGTCAATCTTGAAATTTAAGTACGTATGAGACAATCTAATGGTACAGTATATCATTTACCCTGTAGTGTCGAATAATTTTCATTTCCTCATTACAGGGATCTTGATGAGGTGATTCGAAGAGCTAATGCCACGAAATATGGTCTAGCTGCTGGAGTCTTTACGAAGAACATAGACACAGCAAACACATTCATGCGAGCATTGAGAGTTGGAACCATATGGATCAACTGCTTTGATATCTTTGATGCTGCAATTCCTTTTGGTGGCTATAAGATGAGTGGACAGGGAAGAGAAAAGGGAGAATACAGTTTGAAGCAATACTTACAAGTAAAGGCTGTTGTCACTTCATTGAAGAATCCAGCTTGGCTTTAAGTCAAAATCATCTGTATGCTCATGTTTTTGGTTATGATTTGCTTTGAAAATTCTGTCGTGTGAAAAATAAACAGCAATTGTTGAAACATTTCATATGTTGACAATGCATTTCGATCAATCCATTTATTCAGCAAAACATACATTACATAGATGATAAAGAGAGCTGTGTATATACATACTCCGCGGTCTATTCAATCTAGTGACAAGACTCTCTGACTAGGTGAATGTGGAGAAGGATAACTAGTTCTAAGAAAGTATAACAATAACAAGAATTGCTTAAGGCAGTCACCACAAGGCTCTTTTGTTCCAATAACTCAGGCTTCCAAGGCACCCGATTCTTGATGATGCCACTTTGCACCCTGCACATCCTTGTGCTTAACCATCGCTTAGGATTCTTCCATAAACACTCGTCAACACAGGTATATTTAAGATGTTGGACAAAATTTAGTCACAGGACCAATAAAGCATATGACGCAAACTCAATGCTTGAGCCAATAGTTTCGCAGCTGGGACATGTGCAACAGTATCTCATCTCGGCCTTGGTTGGTGACACTACTGGTCATAATCCAAGGTGGTGCAGTTTGGAAGAACTTCTGTATCAACTCCAGAAAATCCTGCAAGTTCTCTTCAGGCTTTTTACCTCCAGTCTTCTTCTTTTTCCGCTTATCACACTTGGTGAAAACTATTGTCATTGGGATCTGAAACAGAGCACACACGATACAACACAAAACTTAGAAAAGTGTCTTCATAAATAAACAGAAAAGCATCACTATTTTTTT
>JAJOOO010010037.1:0-16620 GCA_029582685.1 Solanum piurae
ACAAAAACGTTTGGCCTTAAATGGATGAAAACGTTTCTGTTCTTATTACAAAAACGATTGGCCTTTAATGGATAAAAACGTTTTTATCTCAATTTATTCTCATGATCCTCTTGATTGCTCATTAAGCCTGAAATTTATTTGGACGTTTTTTATATTCATTCTTGAGTTGGAAAACTAGATAAATAGGCTGGATGTGGCATGAAAGAAATAATTCTTTGAAAAACAAATATACTTGCCCACACAAGGAACTTGGTAGTACAATCAGGAAATAGGAGAAGATCGTAGCTCTGGATCCTTGGCATTTGGACGACTTTTGTAGAAGTTTCAACAGGTTAGTGTTCTTCAAAATTCGTTTACGTTATATTGTTTAGTCTATATGTAAGATTTGTGATCCTGAATATAGCTTCCGTTGTGCATATTCTAACAATAGGCACTAAAACTTACAAAAATAACTGCTTTGATATTTTGATTTGTGATTGGCATTCCAAATTCCCCACTCTCCATGACTCGTAGTAAAACATCAATCAAATCTTCAGCTCCAGACTCACCATTACCTTTGTTACCATTTTCTCTATTTTCGCGATGCTCATTAATGAGCTTCTCCAAAATCACATCAACCTTTTCATGAGCCTTCAACAACCTAGACTTCATCCCACTGATCCCGTGAAGCCATTTATGTGAAGGAAACAAGTCAGTTAAGTCAAATCCTGAAGACAACGAAACAGCCTCCTTCACCAACATAATCAACTTATCTTGATCATGAACAACTTTTCCAAAAGCCGATCTACAAGTTACAGAACCTGTAAACCAAAAACTTTTATTTGATAGGTTTACCGACGACTCATCAGGCGTAGAATTGATGATAGATGAGACGAGACTTGACATCTCTTCTTGTCGAATTGAGTTAAATGATTTGACCATCTTTGCACTAAGAAGTTCCAGGACTCATATTTTGCGCATATTTCTCCAGTAATCACCATATGGACATAATGCTATGTCCGAATAATTGTAAAAAATAATACTTCCAGTCATACTTTGAGGCCTAGTTGCAAAAAGAACATCTTGAGTTTTCATGATTTCTTTTGCCATTTCAGGTGACGATACAACAATCGCGGAAATTTCTCCTAGTTGTAAGTGTGTTAATGGCCCGTATTTTTGTGATAGGGCTCGGAGAGTGTGATGTGGTAAGCCTCCATGACTCGCTAATTGGTGCAAGTTCCCGATAATAGGTAGCTTCCATGGGCCAGGAGGTAATTTTTTGGTTAAGGTTTTTGATTTTTTCCATATTTGAAATAGATAGAATATGAAGTAAAGAAATAACAAGAGTGAAATAAAGATGATGAAGGGTAATGTTGAGTCTCCATTTTTTTAGAAAGTATGAAATGGAATATTATTTTATGGATACATGCTTTTCTTGTTTATATAGAATAAAACAAGTTTATTTTATATGTTTATTATATTATGGACTAAAAATATTTTATTATTTTTTCTTATTAAATTGATAAGGAAATGTCCACATTATTAATCTTGACAATAATGGTAGCAGAAAGTGACCGCACATCAATCTTGACAATGTACGTATAGGAATCTACTCTCTTCTTTAGTTGGGCACAGACATTTCAACCACCCGTTTTAGCCTAAGTGACACTCGGATGGATTATTAAGCCACTCATTTTGATCCGTCCAAATTCAGCGCAACCCGCTCATTTGCCACCTATAACGTTTTGTATCACTTCATCAATTTGCTGTGAAAGAGGCATCTTCTTTTTTAGGGCATCAAGATGCAACTTTGTTCCTAATCCCTTAAGCAATAATAGAGTACTAGAAGAGAATGACATTTGAGGTGATGGTCTTAAACTTTTGACCCCGCTTGCCTCATGAACAAAACTTCAAAACTATCCATTTCAAAATGTCATTTGGTGGTGATTTCTTCAGTTGAATTCCCCTCTTAACAATAATACTAACTAGCTGTAGCTGATTAAATTGCATTGTTAGTGAACTTTTTTAATACTGTCAGTGTATAAAGCGTAGATATCTAACAGAGAAAATAGTTAGTAATCACATCTAGCTATAGTTTTGCTTTTCCTTTTGCTTTGCATTCTCACTTTCGTCGTAGGATACACAAATAGGTAGAAGTGTCACTTATAAAAAAGCTGCCCAGAAAATTCTGGATATGCCAGAAGGCAATAAGGATGTGAGTTCAATATTCTTCTGTGGTCTATTAATCTGATGATATTATTCAAAAATACAACGATTAAAGGAGAACTCATATTCTTCTCCTTCATAACCGAGAAAAATATGGTTTTGTATTGTGCTCAAATGTCGCTCTGTTGCTTTAGCATCGGTCTCACTCATAAACGGAATTTGTCAAGTGAGACGGATATTAAAGCAACAAAGTGAACAAATCATCCTGAATATGAAGATATTCACAGACCATGTATGGTATGGAGCAGTAGCATATGGAACAATTGCTGATTGATATGTGGAAGGGAAAATAGTACTATTTGTTTTTTTACAAGAATTGTCAGTCGAGCACATTCGAAAGAATGCAATACATACATGTAAAAGAATCTAATGACCTTGCAAACAATTCTCATCTTTACAAGTCATCGAAATGTAGGATCCCATGACTCTAATATGTGTTTCAAGATAGATCCTTCCAAGTGCAAAAAGTAGAATTATTAGGCAGCTCAAGACGAAACGTCCTAAATCTATGAACTCTTTGCAGTCTCTCACCTTAGTGTATTAGCTCAGAGAAGGAAGGTGAAAAGAGCTTGGAAGATTGATTTTGCACTTCCCTGGAATTTTGGAGGTTGAAAATCTTCCTTGCTTGTCGATAACAAACCATTGACATAATCTCCTTGTCTTCCCTGGAAAACATGAATTAAGTTGTGTAAAAATCTAAAGAATAACTTGAATACAGTTCTCGATTCAATAGCACTCCCTTGCCTCAATGTTCAGTATGATGATCAAAACAACAATTTTTTAGTAGACTTCAAGCACCAAGTCTATTATCTTTCTTTAATAAATCACACATACTAAAACTTGGAAACGATAAAAACATGTGTAGGAAAACCATGATCAAACAAAGACTCGCAAACTAGTAAGTTTGGCACATAAAATGGAATAAAAGAGTGGCATTTTATCTAATAAATTCACACACGAGAGATTTCATTTTCATTTTTTATCCATGTGCTGAAGCCTGAATGTTTCTTTAGGACAAACAAAGGTTTCAGGGAGTAAAAGATGATATTGTTGTAATTATGTGCTACCTTAGCAGCATCTTTTAGAGGACCCCAACATTCTACACGGTTGTACTTCTTCGAGCTAGAATGAAAATATACTCTAACAGTAGCATTCATTAGTTCTTCATGCTCCTTGAAGAAATCTGAATCCCCATAGAGCACAGCCTCAAGTACCTAGTAGTTCAAAAAGGTAAATTAATCACAATCCGAATAGTATAATACACTAATTTAGAGGAGCAAACCAAATTACAGTTCCACAACGGAATGAAAACAAAGTTTCTTAGCTCATTGGACTGGCTGTTTTACAAGTTATGCACTAAAACAGTTGCAAAGTCAAAAGGAACTCCAACCAGGTTCCTAATTCAAAGAATAAATAGGACTCTTAGCTCATCTAGACAACTGTTATCTTCATGTGGTAAATAGGAACCTAGCATGCATTATCGTTATACCATTGGCTGCATTAACTTTCCAGAGAAGGTTAGGTTTACCAAATCTTGTGCTAAGGCTAATAAGGAAATACCAAAAAAAATTATTCTTGAATTTAAGGTAATCGTCCGTCCCTGTTTTAAGGAGCTATGTCCACTGACCATGCGATATTCTGGAGTTAATATAGATAATGATTCAAGAAGTGTCATTTGGACAGGAGATAATCTTTCTAAGCATATTTTATACAACTTGTTCAATCCTCCCCGTCCTCTTTAAGAAAGAGTTTATATAACTCCAAAATCAGAACAATGCTTGACAAATGAAATACTAAGTTTTATCAAATGTGACTTGCAGACTTACAAGGTGCAACTTAATGCAGCTATGCAAGTCAAATTTCAAATATGGTGAAAAACATTTTCCAAATCGAAGCTTTTCTTTCTTTTTCTCTAAGTCAAAGCATAGTTTAAAATTTACGGAGAACAGTAAGAGGGGTACAAATATTTTAAGAATTTACCAATGGCAATTCCTTGGAGAATATATGGTATCTGAACTCGGCAGCTAGCTCTTGTAGGGGATTCGGTCCACTCACATAACAGTGGACATCAAGAAACAAATTACCTTTCACTTCTGTCCATTCAGCAACCACATCATCTTTATTATACCACCCTTTCAACTGCCATAAAAGAAAATGGTGCAAGGATTGAACTCAAATTACAAATTTTCAAAACAAAGTTTCAGTCAGTGGGAAAATCATTTTCCATAACAAAGTTCAAAGCCAGAAAAAGAAACGTAATCCACAGAAGCAGCTTAAGGATAAACACTTGCTCATTCAGAAATGCAAAATGACGTTACCTGATCGTATTGGATATTATTTGAGATGGTTAATGTCAGATTAGCAGTAAAATCACAATGGGATAATGTGTACATCCTTGGCACGATACTAGAGTATGTATCAACTTCTTCTCCTTATAACAAGACTTCCAGCTTTGAAGCTTCGAATCTTGCTGGAGGACCCAAGAGCCTGACAGCCTGGATATGAAGCCAAAAATTGTATTTATTATTATTTAATAAAAGAAGAGCTAAAGAGATTTGAAAAATAGAAGACAAAAGATAATTTTATAAGCTTTGCGACATAGTTGTCATGATGGATCATTTTTATTTGAAATTTGCATCAGGGGAGAGATCTATGATCGCCTTTTTGGTCTTTTAAGTCACGGACTATCAAGTCATATCAGAAATACCGCTTCAGTTAGCACACTCAAAAGTAAAAATTTATAAGGAGAAGAAGGACGATGATGTTTCCTAAACGTGCAGATGGATATAATGAATAATTTGAAACAAAAGGATCTCCAATGATATTTTTCCAGGAAGAAATAGTTGCCCAGCCTGTGCTTTGCTTTGAAGTCTATATTCTGCAGGATAGCTAGCTAGTTGGAAATGTATTCTGCGTAAAGCAACTGTGACTATTCAAAAAATAATCCATCTTTTTATGATGTTTAGGTCTTGCTTTCAGTAAGTTACACTAACTTCTCGAGCTCAGGGTTCCACAGATCAAAACCTCTGGACAAAGCCAAACCTCTTACACTGAAAACCGTTAATTGGTTACAATGTAACAAACCGGTCCTAAATATTTGCTAGAGTCAGCAGATTGATCAAATAGGCAACAAACAAAAATTAGCACCCATAAGTTACTTGCATTTGTTAAACAATCTACTGAAATTGAACCAGTAGTTTTTCTTTCTTTCAATGACAATCATTTCAAAATCTTCTTATCGAAGCTTCATTTGAAAATCGAACTTTCAAAGTACTAGCATAATGCTCCATTCTCCTCATATGTTAAATCCAAAACCATATTTCCTGAAAATACATAATCCGCTCCAACCTGCCAATTCCCAGCCCCAGAAAAAAGAGGGAAAAGTAATATAAATACGACTACTTTAAGGGGGGAAAAGGGAACAATTCCTCCATATCATGAAGAAATCAAAAAAATTTCCAATCATAGATTACTAAAATGGGATGTTCTACGGTGCACACTTATCCAAGAAATTGACAAAGCAAGTGTGCTCAAATAGCAATAGGTAATAAAAGATTACAAAGCAAATTGTACAAGTTCCTCAATTTACTGTTCAGTTTCCTCTGCCAAGAAGCAATGCACTAACTCCTAAGCATCTAACAAATCATTACAAAACGGTATCAACCAATTATCAGGGTTGTCTCGACCATAAGGCCACTAAAACAATTGCTATTGTATTTAACCTTTCCATTAGTAGATCTCCAGTTGAAAAACCGATAGACTCCACATATCCAAGTTTAACCCCTCAACTTTCCACAATGGTTCAATATTAACCTAAGTTTGTAGCTAGCTCCATTAGGGAATCAATGTGCAAAAAATGCAGTCTTTTCCTAACATGGTATTAAACCAAAAGTTTAACTGAGGGCAAAGTTGCTCAATTTTTTTTTTTATGACCGTGGTGTTTGGCCCAGTTTTCGCACACCTCGAATAATTCCATATTATATCTGTCACCTCCATCAGCAACAGATACCAGGTAAGTTACTCAATTTCAAATACTCACATAAGCAAATTTAACTCTTTCCCCTGGTATAAATGGCAAAAATGTGAATCTACATAGAAAACAAATTGTACAAAGTCCCTCAACAAAAGGTTCAAGTTCCACTTCGAATAAGAAATGCAGTACACAATCTACAAAATATATCACAAAAATGGGAGAAAACTCATATTTACCTAGAATACAAGTGTGTTGTAAGGGGGTTTTCTTCCACTAAAAGAAGAAAGAAGAACAACAGGTGTTGTTGAATGCTTAAGTTGACAATTATGAATGTAAGAAGATGGAGAAGAAGATGGAGAAGAAGGAGAATGGGTAGTAAAGCGAGTGGCCATGGACGTCATGACAAATTCATCCTCTCTTCTTCTCTCTACAACTACTATTTTCTATGAGAAAAGACATAAAGACCCCATTAAAGTTGTTCCGTATTTGCATAAAGACACCTTAACTTTCAAAGTGTCCTATCACCCCACAAAACTATTTAATATCTTTGTAAATGGGCCATTTTGACCCATTTCCTCGTCTGGGTTGTTACCACGCACATGAGGCGCGTCATGCAGTGTTTTCACTGCCATGGACCAGTTTAAAAGTGCCACATGTCATTTTCTTTCTTTATTATTAATTATTTAATCACTTTATATCATCTTCCCCAAATTTAAACCCAAAATAGCCATTGATAGCCCTAATTTTTCGAATTCATGGTTTTTTCCATAGCCCTACAGTAGCAATTACTCAAAAACACAACGAAAAACTATAAAATCCTAACAATGGCAACTATAGTAGGTCGATTTCAACACTTTTACACTATAATAATCCCTAAAATCATAATAATCGAAAAAAAAGAGATCTTTATCATATGATCTACCCTAACCTGTTAAACCTTCAATTCTTTGTCCCTCCAAGAATCTTCACTAAGACACATCAACAACGAGATTATCAACACCAACCAGGCGAGAAAACTTTTCTATTTCTTCAGCTTTTATGGAAAGTTGAGAAATAAGAAAAGAAAAGGAGAAGATGACTTTTCTTCAAAGAATAGGCTCGGGTCGGGTCGGATTGAATTCTATCACAGGGAGTGAGCAACACGCGCCACTACATAGACGAGGGAATGGGTCAAAATGGCCCATTTACAATGATATTAAATAGTTTTGTGGGGTGATAGGACACTTGGAAAGTTAAGACGTCTTTATGCAAATACGAGACAACTTTGATTGTGTCTTTATGTCTTTACTCATTTTCTATCCACTTAAACATTTCACAACCATTTATTTTTATCTTTCTTTCTTTCTCTTTCAACAATGTTTAAATTGTGTCTTTGTGTATGTGAATGTGACACAGACTATTGAGAGAGAGAAATGAACAAAATTTGTGGATACGAAAAATAAGTAACAAAAATGGAATTTATTTTACAAAAATATTTTGTGAGTAAGGAGACCCTACAATATCCTATGGCAATTAAATGAACCAATAGTTTATTTATATTTGTCTATAACTCTCATCCTTGAAAACATCATACCCTTACATCACTTCTTAAAGGGAAAAGGTATAGATTCCTCTCTGAACTTGTTCCGAAAAGTCAGTTACATGCTCAAATTATTATGACGATTTATTACACAACTTTACTACTTAAGAGTTAATTTATTTACCTCCTAAAATTGATGTAACAAAATACTTTTAAAAATAATAAAAATAGGCGCGTCAGATTTATTAAAGTAGAAAAAAAGTCAAAATTCAATTAAACCCCGCCCACCCTCCACATCTATTCTTCTTCACAACCCACCCTCCTCTTCTTCTTCACCCTCACCCTCTTGAGGAAGCACATTTTTCTCCTCTTTCTTTTAAGCAAAAATCTCTCCTTCTTCCTTCTTCAACTTAATTCTTCTCAGCTTGCTTAGCGAATTACTTATCATTAATCTAGTTTTGTGAGTTTTGATTTGTGTTTGTTAACAAATGGTTTCTTAATGTCATCGGCGGGATAGAATAATGGGGGTTTCTTAACCTTCACAGCTATAACGGGCTTTTTTGAATTAATGAGAGAATTTCCCACTCCATGAATCAGCTCCAAATTTCGATTAGTGTTCTTGGCAGTCATTATTGAAATTTTCTTCTTTGTAATTTTTCTATGAAGAAAATATAATTATTAGAGAATTTTAATAATTAATGAGAGATTAATTAGTGTAAATATAGTTAACAAAAGAAAAGTTGATTAAAATTAAAATAGAATATAATTTTTTTTAATTTCTGACATGGCACTGATGTGGCAGCGAGTGTAGTACACCACATATTGTGAGAGTGGTGTTACACGTCCCAGGGGTAAATAAATTCACTTTTAAATAGTAAAGGTGTGTAATAGATCGTCATAAAGTATACGTGTGTAACTAACTTTTCGGGACAAGTTCAAGGGGAATCTATGTCTTCTCCCCTTTTTAAATCTATTTTCATCTCTTTTTTTCTTTTTAAATAGTATTGGGGGATATAATTACATTATTTTTTTATGAATATTCAAATTCATGATCATTTTTTTACACACCCTATTTGTTGATGTATATGTATTTTTTATTAAAATAAAATATTAAATGTATATGTTAGTGGTTATAAAATTGTGGTAGAAGGTGACTATTGATTCTTGTAACTTATATGACTATTAGTTCTTGTAACTCTTATAGTCATTAGTTTCTTGCAACTCATATGACCATTAGTTTCTTGTAACTTAAGTAGCATCTATCACATTCATTTACCCACATTACTACCCTTCATTCTAGCCATTGATTATATGGAAGACTTCTTCACCTATAAATAATGATGTTTCTTCCTTTGTGAAACATCTTAAGAAAGATGAGAAGTGTGAAATAATATTGTAGTGTGTAGTAGTGAAAGAGAGAGTTGAGAGAGAGAAAATATTCTAAGTCTTCAATTATATTCACTATACAAAAGAGAGTATTTATATGTTGAAGGAAACTATTCTTTTTGTGGAGCTTGGAATCTTCAACTAATCTGGAGTTGTTTGAGTTGTACGACGTTGTTGGGTTATTATATCCTGAAGGGGACAAGTCAAGAGTGATAATGCTGGTTCGGTGTAGATTATACCGCAATGGACTTGCATCTCCTTAAAGAGAGCGAGATATCTGTGTATGCCTAAAGATTTGTTTATTCATTTTTGTCATTTTATTTTTAACTGTAATTCATTGTAATTTGTGGTATATTACACCAACATTATTGTAACACCCCGTAACTAGAAAGAACTAGAAAGAATTTAAAAATTGGAAATAGTCATTTTTGGAAAGAAGATAAAAATATGGAAAATTTGTCAAGTGTGTTAAGTTGAGTTTTTGGTCAACTTCAAACGATCATAACTCCTAGATCAGGATGAGTTAGGTGTGTTTCCAGATATCGTAGGAAATATCTTGGAATAATCTTTCCAACGCCGCCGAGTTTGCGCGATTCTGAGTTTGTATGAGAGAGATATGCCTAAATGAAGTTGGGCTGTTCAAATAAGGAAAGTCTAATCCGGATTTTAGAAGGGCATTATGGTCTTTTCTATATTCCATGACATTTCGTTTTTTGGTAATTAATTGGGGTCTAAACTGATAGGATTCATTTTACGCTTTTATCATATTGAGATAGGATTTTAGAGAAGAGAAAAAGAAGAGGAGAAGGAGCCAGAATCGTCAAGATCTTCAAGAATCGCTTGTGGATTTCGTCAAGGGTTGATCCCTACGAGGTATGTGAGTTCACACAACGTTGGGTTCGTTCACCCACGTGCCAAACATGTGTAATTCATAATGAATTCGTCCTAAAAGTTGAAAGTTTGAATGTTCTTAGATGTGTGTTCTTGAATTTACTTTCCTTCGTGAATTTTGAATGAGATTGAGGAGTTCTTGAGAGTTTAAGGTCGATTTTAGAGTTTTGTTTGATTAGATTATTGTGTACATATGTTGGGTATCTGAATCTAAAGAAAATTGGAGAAAAAGAATCGAATTTAGGTGATTTGGGGTTAGAAAACGAAGAAGGAACAAGTCGGCAGAATGTGGGTACCAGGTCCGCGTCGGGAACCTGTTCCTCAGAATTGACAATTTTTCTTCGTGTCGCAGAACGGTCACGGACCGTTCTGCCTCAAAATTTATTTCCTGACCAAATAATTAAATGCATTTCCGCGTCGCGGACTTGCTTTCAGACAGTAATTTCTTGATCTTTTCTCGTGTTTAACTATCTAAAAACACTCCTAAACACAATGAGATATTTGCTATCACAAATCTCAATCCTTGAATCCATAATTCAATTCAAGGATCAGTTAAGAGCCAAGTCAAGAGAAGTTCATAGAGTCTTCCAAAAGTCTTCTAAAAATGATATAACTTTGTTTTAAGACTTGAGTTTTGAGTTGAGTGAAGAGTAAAGTTGAAGTTCATTTCTTCAAAGTATATGGGGACTATGTATTCCCAAAGAGTTAAAATATTTTCACATTTAAACAAGAAAAGAAAACCTTGATTTCCAAAGAGCCTTTGAGCTAGTTTTCAGAAAAGAGTAAGTTCTTTCACAATTAAGCAAGAGAGGAAACTTTGATTTTCAAGATAGCCTTTGAGCTAAGTTTTTGAGCAATTATCTCAAATCACATAAAGAAGTATGTTTTTAAACATAAGAGCTAGTATCATATTTTGGGAGTAGTATTGAACACCGATATGGGGGAGAGTTCAGACAACTCTCAACCCCCATAAACCATGTAGCCATCATGGGTAGAAAAGGGTCATACTTTTTAGATTATTCCTTAGTGATTTTTAGCATAGACTAGTGAATCCACTTAGTAGTTCAGGTTCTATACCGTCGGCAAGGTATAGGACGGTCCTGGCAGTGTGAGGCAAAATGTTGTATCATCAAAATAACTATTAAGTGATGGTTGTCAGTTAGAGAAACTCCCACAGAAGAAATTGTATTCTTATATACACAGTTTAATTGGATCTTTACATACATTTCAGAGTTATATTTGTATCTTTGCATACATACAAAGTATTATTATATTTTCCAAAATACATAGAGTTGACATCCATGTTTTAACAGTTTTTCTTTATATTGCACCTATTTTTAACTGCTCTATATTGAAATGAGTTCATTCAAGTTGAGTTGAGTTGAGTTGAGTCAGGTAAGTTCTTCAGTTCCTTTCAAGCTTATGTCTTGTTTTAAAATTCCCCTCGCATACTCGTACATTCAATGTACCGATGCCATTTGGCCTGCATCTTCTTATGATGCAAACATAGGTAACCAGGATCAACATCCAGTTCGTCGTTGATCCAGTTGAGCACTCAGAGTCTTGTGGTGAACCTCCTTACTTTTTGGAGGATCCTTTTTTATTTCTTTTAGTATTAGCTAGTTCATTAGGATTTCGTGGGTCTTGCCACGATATCCATCTCAGTTGTTTAGAGGCTTCATAGATAGACAGTCAGTTAGTTCATTTGTCTTTACCTTGTTTTTGGCTTATGCTCAGATTTGAGTTGCCACTTTGGCTAAGTTAAATGTTTATTTCTAAACCATTATGAGTTTAGTTTGAGACAGTTGAGTTATCTTGTATTTGAGTTCTTTTCTTAATTTTTAAAGTCTTATGTTGAGTAAGTAAGTCAGGCCAAGGGTTCACTTGGAGCCATCAATGGTTCTCGAATGCCAGTCACGCCCAAGGTGTAGGCTCGGGGCGTGACAACTATTTAACTTATCTGACCTTATAAGATACCCTTACGATTTATGTAGAAATTCAAAAAAATAAAAATATTGTTTGCCAAAAACTTTCCTAATGTTAGGTATTTTAATTTTGAATATTAAATTTAGAATTATATAATATAAATTTACTCATCTAAAGAGATTTGTCTTCTAAGCCGAGCTCGTCGCACTAGACTTGTCTAGTGTGGGTTACCTCTCCTCTGTGGTTTGTGAGCTACTCCCTTTGTCCCTTTTTACTTGTCATTTTTGATAAATCAAGAAAAGATAATATTTTTTACCTATTATACCATCAATTAATTTAGACAGTTAATGTTTTTCAAAAAAATAGAACCTAGTAAATTGATTTTGAAATTCTATCAATTAATATGGGTAAAATAGTAAACTCACTACATTAATTATTATTTTATTAATATGTGTGTCAAGTAAAAAATTATTAAGTAAATAGGGACAGAGGGAGTATTGTATAGGAGCGAATGTTTTACCATGTGCTCACCCAAAGGATAGCGGCGGCAGGTTTCCTTGTTATCAGAAAATAATTAAGTATTACCTCTATTTCATTTAATGTGTCTTAATTTGATTGAAAATCAAGTTTAAGAAATCAAGAGACTTTTGAATCATGTTATCTTAAACTAAAGTGACTCTTGACTACCTTAACATCTGACAATTTGTCTAACAACGAACGTTTCACAGAGCAAGAAGATGTCTTAACATTTGAATCTGAGGTAAAAAGATTGCATACCATTTAATCTTGCTAGCAAGTTCAGCAATTAACATATATTCTATCATACTTGTTGGATAACTATATGCACAACGGAATCATATCAAAATCATACTACTTACATGAATAATAGACAACACATATAATCATGCTAGAGCACATAAACTTTATGAAATTTAATTCAAGAATTACCTCTTGAAGCGTGAGCATATACCTTCAAGTGAATCCACAAGCTAGTCAACAAGCTAGAACCTTCAAGCGAATACACAAGCCAGTCCACAAGCTGGACGACAGTTCTGCGGTTTTCTACAATGATCCCAAGTTCACTTCCAAACTATCTCAATACTTGGTTGGGCAGGTATCGTATAGAAAGCTCCTTAAAGGTTAGAAGAAACCCCTATTTATAGAGATTTCTTCCTAGTTCAAGGAGGAGAGAAAACACCATTTCTTTCCTTAGAATAGAAAAAGGCATGTACTTCTCCCTTTCCTTAGAATAGAAAAAGAAACATACTTCTTCATTTCCTTAGAATAGAAAAAGACATGTACTTATTTATTTCCTAAGAATAGAGAAAGACACATACTTCTCCCTTTCCTTAGAATAGAGAAAGACACATAATTCTCCCTTTTCCCCTTAGAATAGATTCTGAGTTCTAGTTAAATATGAGGACGGTAAGGACCACTGAATTAATTACTGAGGCTTCCTATTATGGAAATAATTTCAAATAATTAATTTGAATTATTCTTACCATAATAAATTACAAATAATTTCACTAGGAATTCGTAATTACACTCCTCTATTTATATTTCAAAATTCTTCATTAAACATATATGTAATTCTCCATGTTAAGATTATAGCTACTAATCAATAAATTGAATTACTGAAGAATTTAATTCAATGATCAATTTCCATTAGAGCACTGCTTATCTTATTTCATGTGTCAGATTCATAAATCCACTTGCAAAGTTTGACATGATGAAAAATTATAAGCTTCTCAAAGGCATATCATCAATCTCTATATCGAGACATGAATTCTGTCAACTAACTTATTATTTCATCAATATCTATTATCATTATCCTGTCACGCCTCGAGCCTACACCCTAGGCGGTACTGGCACACGAGAACCATTGCTGGCCCCAAGCGAACCCTTGGACTGACTTATTTACTCAGTGGAAGACTTAAACATAAGAAAATATAAATCATGCATAACTTAAGAAATAATAGTTTAGCCAAAATGGCAACTCAGTCTTTAAACAACATCTGAATGATAATGTAAAGACAACTGAACTATTAACTATCTATGAAGCCTCTAAAACAACTGATATGGATGTTGGGACAAACCCCATAACATCCTAATGAACTAAACTAGAAAGCGAATAAAAGAGTACTCCGGAATGCAAGGAGGCTCACCAACAGACTCTGAATGCTCAAGCTGGATCAACGAGGCGCTGGATGCTGATCCTGGTTACCTGCGTCTACATCATAAGACGATGCAGGCCAACTGGCATCAATACATTGAATGTACGAGTATGCGAGTTGAAATGCTAAAACAACATAGGCTTGAAAGGGAATCTGAAAGAAACACTTACATTGGCTCTTCTCAACTCATGAATACTTAACTGAATTCATTTCAATATAAAGCAGTTTAAAATAAGTGCAATATAAAGAAAAGTTGTTTAAAAATATGATGTCAACTCTGTGTATATACAAGGATACAACATAACTCTGAAATGTATGTAAAAATATAATAAACTGATGTATATAAAAATACAATAACTTCTGTGGGAGTTTCTCTAACCGACAACCATCACTATGAGCCTAAGTGATGGTACAACGTTTTACCTCACATTGCAAAGGACCGTCCTATACCTTGCCATCGGTATAGAACCTGAACTACTAAGTGGATCCACTAGTCTATGAACATGGTTTATGGGGCTTGAGTCAATATGAACTCACGTCCCCATATCGGTGCTCAATACTACTCCCAAAATATACTCAGCTCATATGTTTTTAAAACATCTTCTTCTCTGGTTTGAGATAATTACTCAAACTTAGCTTAAAAGCTCTCTTGGAATCAATGTTCCCTTTTTTCTGTTCAAAACTCTTATGGAAATCTCAGTTTCCTCTCATCTTAAATGTGAAAACATTTACTCTTGGGAATACTTAGTTCCCATATATCATTTTAAAGAAAATGAACTTTGCTCTTACTCTTTACTCAACTTCAAAACTTAAGTCTTAAAACAAAGTTAAAACGTTTGTAAAAGTTTTATGAAAACTTGAAATGAACTTCTCTTACTTGAATCTTGACTTCTCTTGACTCATAACTGATCCTTTAATTGAATTATGGATTCAAGGATTTAGATTTGTGATTGGAAAGATCTCATGATGTTTAAGAATGGTTGTAGATAGCTAAACATGAGGAAAGACCGAAAATCAATATTTGAAAGTGGGTCCGCGATGCGGACGCATTATTAAATTTTGGTTTCGAAAATGTCTTTTGAGGCAGAACGCTCCGTGATAGCTCTGCGATGCAAAACAGAAATTCCCAAATCTGGAAACCGGCTCCGCGACGCGGAAGCAGTGCCAGATTTCGTCCGACGAAATCTGTTTCTTTGTTTTTCAGCTCTAAACCCTCTAAACTCTGTGGGTTCTTTTACCCAACACTTAGAATCGATTAAATGTTCAAAGTATATCAGATTCTACTCCAAATTGAACCTAGAATCATAGATTAGGATCAAACAACTCCCCAACGAATTCAACGAAACATGAATCTAATGAAACGTCAACAACCCATTCAAGAACTCAATTTCTAAGCTTTAAAGAAATTAAATTCGCTGAAATAAATCATGTTTGGCGCATGGGAGAATTAACCCAATGCTATGTGATCTCACATACCTTGTAGGGATCACCCCCGACGAATTCCACAAGCCAAACTTCGATGATCTTGAACGTTCTTGCTTCCTCTTCTCTCTTCTCCTTAGCCCTAGCTTGAAATCCCAAATTCTAAAACTAACTAAAATCTGATTTGACCCATATTAAACTCCAAAAAACGGATTAAAATAATAGGGCAATGAAAAGACTAAAATACTTCTTAAAATTCCGGATTGGACATTTCCTTAATCCAACAACCCAACTTACAAAGGGGATAACTCACTCATCCGAACTCGGAATTGCACAAACTTGGTGGCGTTGGAAAGATCATTCCAACAGCTTTCCAACCATATCTGGAACTACACCTAATTCATCTTTAGCTAGGATTTATGGTCATTTGAAGCTGACCAAACACTCACTTTAACTTACTTATAATTTTCCAGATTTCCTTATATTTCCAAAAATAACTATTTCCATATTTTAAACTTCTTTCTAGTTCTTTCTAGTTTCGAGATGTTACAATATCTCCCCCTTGGAAATATTCGTCCTCGAATGAGATTACTCTTACTAGGCTTAGGGTGTAACATCAAATTTAAACACCCAACAAGCAAATGCAATCAAACAACATGCTCACTCATAATTTAAAGTGCACTAAGAAGAAAATTAGTACCTTGATCTGCACTTTCTTCGGATTCAAAGAGATGTGGATATCTCTTCTTCATATCCTCCTCAGCTTTCCAAGTAGCTTCCTCAACCAATTGGTTCCTCCCAAGGACTTTGACTGATGCTACCTCATTTGTTCTCAACTTGCGAACTTGACGATCTAGAATCTGGACAAGAATCTCCTCATAGGATAAGCTATCCTTGATCCCAATATTTTCAGTTGGTATGATCAATGAAGGATCGCCCATGCACTTCTTCAACATGGAAATGTGAAATACCGGATGAACCCGTCACGCCCCGAGACTACCCCCGAGACGCGGACACAGGACCTAGGACCACAAGTGATCCCAAGCTAACCCTGCTGGCATGATCATGAGCATACTAAAGATAACAAACTGATGCGGAAGCTAAATCATAATTAAAATGAAGAG
>JAJOOO010010038.1:0-16426 GCA_029582685.1 Solanum piurae
AACTATTTAATAGTGTATTTTAAAGGTATATATGTGCCCACGTGGACACATTACTATTTATAATTTTGCATTATTTTTTATGTCCACGTGGGCAAATATATATGTTTAAAATACGGTATTAAATAGTCTAGGAAGGTAATAGGTCCTCATGAAAGTTTAGTATCGCAACATCAAATTCGACCAAAGTTGGGGTATTTTTTAAACTCTTATCCCTATAAAATAAAATTGAGTGGATTTCTAAGAAAACTATTCATAATTGAATAACTTTTTGAGAAAGTTATTCATAGTTGAGGAATCATTTGAGATATTATCTCTTTAATTATTGGTCAGTTTTTAAGCATCATTTTAAGAAATAATCTAGCCAAGTTTTGGATGTTCTCCTAAATATCCATTAGCCTATATTTTTATTTTATTTTATTGGTTCAGAGAATGAATGGAGATTGAAAAGAAAAAAATAGACTTTCTTGGCTATTGTATTTTGGCTACCTCCCATAGAGACCACCAAGCATAAAAACAAATGTCTCTATACTGAATACATGAAGGAATTAAGAAAATACTTAATGAGTTCTTTTTTGTTTTAATTTTTTTATGTTCAATACATAAAAAAAAACTAATATCTTAAAAGCATGCGTATATAATTTAGACAAATACTATAAAATGCGAGAATGAAAGGTAAGTATTTGGCTGGTGGGGATGGGGGCATGTTGAAGGGTGGAGAGGCTACTGTAAATATAGAACGATACTTGTAATACTTGATTTTCATTAGGAAAGTCATGTTCCTTATTTCTAGAGAAAATATTTTTTCAAATTTTTTAATGAAACGAATATCAGAAAATTGGAAATACTCTGTACCAAACACACTGTAAGTGTTGTGAAAAAAAGCTAGAACTAGGATGGGGTATCTGTGGAATGAGGAAACATGGAAATTCTAATTAAACATTGGAATGAATGTGCTTAATTTTGAACTCAAGTTTCCTTGGCATCTTTGCTTCCTTTACCTTTGGGACAAATGATTTATGGATATTCCTTTCCCTCTAAGATCTATATCCAATTAACTTCTTAAAACTGATAAATATATCCCTTCCCTGTTCCTCCTCATACACAAAATTAATTAGGTCCTTGAGTTTTGAGACAAGAAAAAAGTAGGACAAATTTCTGCAAAGATGAGGGCACAGTTGCTCTCTTTGACAGCAATTTTGGTTCTGAGTTTCATAGGTATATATCTACGTACACTTGCCTCCTAATTAATGAACTCAAATTCATATAGTCAACTCTAACTTGCTTGGAATTGAGACGTAATTATTGTTGTTAATATAATCTTGTCAAATTTTCCACTTGGTATTTATCTTTATATTCTTGTGAGTTGATCATCAGCAAAGATGTTCTCATGTTTGTCTTCTGCAGCTGAAAAATGTAGACAATTAATCGGAGAAGAATCAGCTTCGAGAAGCAGGACAGAAAGATTCACATTCATAAACTGCTTCGACATGAGTTATGGAACCTTAGGCTGCATACTCAAGGAATTGGTGAAGATTTATTTACATTACATTAGAGCAACTCATGTGCACAAGGTCAGAAATGAAGCAACTAAAGAAGCAGTTCAAGAAAGCTTGTCCAAAGGACTAAGTCTTGAAGATGCAGTGAAAACAGGGCAACAAGTTGGAAATGCTGTGGCAAAAAGAGCATCTTTACAAGCAAAACACATTATGGGGCCAATGGTGTCATCGGGATGGGACTTTTTTGAGACTATATATGTTGGTGGCACATTGTATGAGGCAATTATTAGAAGTGTTGGCACATTGTTGGGGTCATATATTGGAGGAATTATTGGGGAAGGGAAAACTAGATGGTTGGGTTTTCTTTTGGGAAGCCAATTTGGTAGTTGGATTGGTGGGAGGTTGGGTCTAATATTGTATGATGTGGGAAATGGGCTGCAGTTTCTACTTCACCTCACCAAGACTAATAAGAGTGATGGAGAAAGTAATTCACTCTTGTTGATTTCTAGTTAGTGAAAGAAAGAACTTCCCTATGTAAATCTTAATATTCCTTTGATTATGTCAAGGTTTAAACTTGTTGTAAATCAATTACGTATCGTTATGTTTTAAAAAATTGGGAAACTTACCTAAATCCCACTAGCTTAGAAACTAGTTACTTAGATACATTCTAGCTTGCAATATTACATATCTTACCAAATTTTAGTGCGTCCAGATACATGTATCTCAAGATACATAAAGTCAAAATTAAGTGTAATTTGTTCTAGATACACTGTATTCAAGTGGATTTGTATGTACTAGAGATACATAACAAATCTCGTCTGCCTCCCTCGCCTCCATCCCATCTCGCTCATCACTCTCCTATGTATTTGGTATCCCAGATACACGCGAATAACACCAGATACATACAAATACATGTATTTAGTGTGATTCGCATGTATCTAGGATACATAACAAATCTCGTTCGCCTCTCTCTCTATTTTAGTGTATATGATAGAAAAAATACATGTATCTAAGTGTATTTTTCTCAATTGATGATATAAAATCTTCACTAGTGATAAGATACGTAATATTTTGAAAGTATAGGTAATCATAATATATATGGTACTGGAGTATGTCTAATTAGGTAGTTTTTCCTTTAAAAATAGTGTTACATTGGAAAATCATGAAAGGGAAGACGTGAAAATCAAACTCACACTTATTAGACAAGAGACTTTCACTGATATCACTAGACGATAAACCTTGAACTCTTATTGAAACTTTTATCTCCTCTCAATTGAGTTTTAGCCATTCTTTACAATATAAACTTTTATAGTGGCTAATGGCCAACATTTTTTGTATACAATATAAAGGAATCTTGACTAACATCACAAAATAGTGTTAAAAGAATTCGAACTTCAATACTACTTTTTTTCTTTTCAATTTTGAGTATTTTCCACTCCCACTAAAAAATAAATATCTTTGACAAAACAAGGCATCTCATGCCTTGTTGAATAAAAAAGGAAAAACCATTAACTTTGGAATCTGTCAAATGGATTTGATTGAATAATTGAAATGTATGAAGCGTTCGCCATGAGCCTTCCCAAAGTCTATCATCGTTTCTCTTTACTCTCTCTACACTCTACTACTTCTCCCTTTCTTCCCAAAACCCTCTTCTTCTCATCTTCTTCTCTCCCTCTCGCCGTCAAACGCCTCCATTCGCCGCCGTTGCTCCGTGCGCAATCTAGAAGATTCGTCGCCGGCAAGCAATTCAAGGCGAAATCCACTATGGCTTCCTCTAGATTTCACCATCTTGTCCCCGTCAACGCCCTTACTGCTGAGGACGGCGGAAATGGCACTGGCTCTAATGGCGCTGCTGATGCTACTGCTTCTGTTGCTTATGATGACGGTACTTTGGACTAACTCCTCTTTTTTTCCTTATTGCTGCGAGTTAACCTTAATTCGTGATACTAACTACTTCGGCTAAGCTAGTTATCTGTGTATAGATAGTATTTGATTCAGAGAACTATCACTTTGTCTTGAAATATAATTTTTATAGGACTGGAATGAAATGGAGCCTGAATAATCTGTTAGTAAATGATGTATTCCATTCTTCCGATGATAGATTAGGGCTAAGTCCTTAACTTGATGGAGATTAGGAGGAGCTTTGATGAATAAAAGGAGAAGAGTAAGTTGAATTCTCATAGGTGATGTCAATGAATCCTGTTTTAGTAAAAAATGGATAAAGTAAGAGAACCGCTGCAGTACCACTATTTAGCCGTTTAGTTGATATATTAGAGTTTAACTAGTTGTTTTCTATTAGAATAGAAATTCATAATTTTTTTAGAGAAGTGTGGGATTTACGGTTTGTCTAGTTTGGTTTAAAAACCAATTCTCTTTTATTGGAATGGAAAGGATCTGATTGAGCGGAATCAATGAAAGTGGGATTTGTGTAACCAATCTAACTGGTATGGATTGTGGATTGTTGATTGATTGATTTATATCAACCACTTAATTCTTGAAGAATTTTATGGGATTTGGGTCTGATACTCTTTGATTTTCATTCCTGCAAGTTGTAGCATCTAAAAGTTCTTTGAATGTGCTACTGAAGAAATGATTTCCTTACATGCTAAAATGAGAAACACAGAGAAAGGAGAATCTTTGCCAAAGTACACGTGCACTTATTCCAGATCTTAGGCTGTAAGGCAACTCGCATTTAAACGAACTCCTTAGTATGAAATGATGTGCTTTTTGTTCCTCATCTATGAGGCAATTTAACTTCCTATTGAAGTAACACAGCTAAAGCCTCCTTCAGTGGATTTTATAAGCTGGAAAGCTTTGAATCATGGATGAAAATTATCCTCACTGTTTTAGTGCTTGAAGACAATAATAAAGTCATTCGCTTTTCTCCATGCCCATCCGTTAAGCCTATTTTTTTGCTTCATGTATTTCTCCCCTATCACTGCACAAGCTTAATGTTTACATATGGGTATTTACCTTCTATAGATTAAACTGGATAGGCTAATTAAGTTTTTTTTTTGGGTGGGGTGGGGTGGGGTGTGTGGTAATGTATATTTCATAAGTTCATTTATTTTCCCATTCTTTTCATTGCCCTGGTTTCCATGTTTAGAGACTCTTTAACTCTTTTTTTAACTTTCTTTGAATAGAATTAGCATAGTTCACAAATGGTGATTAAATCTTCTTGTTTTCTCATAAACTTTACTAGATGTAGAATCAGCATCAGTCACGGGATATCGTCTTCCTCCCTTTGAGATTAGAGATATTGTTGATGCTCCACCACTTCCAGCACTGTCATTCTCTCCATTAAGGGATAAAATACTGTTTCTTAAGCGGAGATCCTTGCCACCATTGTCAGACTTAGCAAGACCCGAGGAGAAGCTTGCTGGAATCCGCATCGACGGGAAATGTAATACCAGGAGTCGCATGTGAGTAATGATGAAGCTTCTCATGATCTTTCCTTCAAGCACTCAAGTGCTGGAGACGCTATGTTAGGTTATTTTATTTCCTCTGGCTGTATAGTTGGTGTCTCTTATGTTCTTTACATAGATTAAGCTCTCCTTGCTGGTATCGTTTGTCTTCCTTCTAAAAAAAAAAATCTTAGAAAGAAGTGTTTTCTTGTTTTAAAATTAGTAAGATTGATGCCTTGATTGTGGTTGTACTTCAATCGTCAATAAGCAGCACCCATACAGGATCTTATGATGTTCTTTCTCAGGTCTTTCTATACTGGTATAGCCATCCATCAGTTAATGGAAGATGGTAGCCTAGGACCAGAAAAAGAGATCCAGGGTCTACCCGAAGGTGCTAAACTTAATTTCGTGACATGGTAATCTCTTTTCCTTGCATATTTTCCTTTATATAGATGTTTTCTTCATATAGAAACCTAATTTACCTGTATATTTGGATCAATTATTATGATTTCTCTTCATCTGATTGTTTATTCGTTTATGAAGGTCAAACAATGGTCAGCATTTAGCCTTCAGTGTCCGCCTTGATGAGGTATTTTGATATATATGCAAAGCGTGTCTATGTGTATGTCTATAAAACTTGTATGTTGATGTTATGGAAAACTTAATCGTAGATTTTCCTTTAGCTGTTTCACTTTGTATAATTCTGACATTTTTATGCCTAATTTCACACAAGGTCCTTGTCCTTTGTCACAAGGTAGATATGATTTTGATTGTTGTATCAGGATGATGGCAGCAGCAGCAAACTGAGAGTATGGGTTGCTAATGTGGATACTGGGAAAGCCAGACCTCTTTTCGAGTCACCAGATGTATATGTAAATGCTGTTTTTGACAAGTATGTCATTTTCCATTCTGTCTGTCATTGAGAGGAAAGTTTGCTGATTCCATGCTACTATCACCACCCCTGTACTGACAACTCTGTTTCTGTTATTATCAGCTTTGTTTGGGTGAATGACTCAACTCTTTTGGTATGTATCATCCCGTTATCTCGTGGAGATCCACCAAGGAAACCTCTGGTTCCCTCTGGCCCCAAGATTCAATCTAATGAGCAAAAGAATGTTATTCAAGCTAGAACCTATCAGGATCTGCTGAAAGATGAATATGATGAAGATCTGTTTGAGTATTATGCTACCACACAGCTGGTTTTGGCTTCTTTAGATGGGGAAATGAAGCCCTTTGGTCCACCAGCTATATACACTTCAATGGACCCCTCCCCAGACCAAACATACATTTTGATCTCCTCAACTCACAGGCCGTTTTCATTTGTTGTACCATGCGGAAGGTTTCCCAAAAAGGTTGAACTGTGGAAAGCCAATGGAGAATTTGTGAGAGAACTTTGTGATTTACCCCTTGCCGAAGATATTCCTATTGCATTCAATAGTGTGAGGAAAGGGATGCGATCAATCAATTGGAGAGCAGATAAACCGTCGACTCTCTATTGGTATGCATACAAAAATCTATTCTAGTAATTTTTCTTTTGACTGAAAAATCCACTTGGAGCCAACCCTTGTTCTTTTTGTAATTAATTTGGAGCCAACCATTTGGACCAACCGCAATCTTTGATACTCGGGGATTTTTGACCCACTCCTCTACTCAAATGCTGAACTTAGTACGCTTGGCCTGGGGTTGAACTTGTGATCTAAAACACAAGTCCCCCAACACTCCTGAAGGCACTGGTTACCAAACCCTGCCTCGTTTCCCTGGTTTTGGGTGGAGTGGGGTTGAATAACTGTCTTATTACTTGTCCAGATTTTGTAACTGATTTTTGACTTCATATTATAGGCTTATGATTCCTCAGATCAGAAAAAAAACACACAATATGTCTATATATTTTATTTTTGATGGAAATAAGCATAAAAGAAATATGGAATGATTACAGGTCTATAAAGAAGGGATAAGAAAGGTAGGTGTTCTCTCATGTGAATGACTTGTTTCTTTTATCCACTAATATCTCAATGCTAATACTAATCTAGTACTTATTACCCCTTTGAAGTGGCAATTTATGATAGTTGCACATTGAATTGTGGAATTGTCTGTATCATCGTTTATTTGATGCGTTTCTCCTGAAACTGTTTCAGGGTTGAGACACAAGATGGCGGTGATGCTAAAGTCGACGTTTCTCCACGTGACATTGTTTATACACAATCTCCTGCACCACATGACAATGAACAACCTAAAATTTTACATAAACTGGACCTTCGTTATGGGTATGTACAAACTTGTACCTGCCGTGTTTTGTACGATTGTTGGTCAACAAATGTGATTTATACATGTGGAGTTCATATGTGTGTTGAAACTTCTTTTTCATTTATTTTTGATACATGCTTGAAGATGATTAATATTTTTTGGTAGGAAGATATTACTTGTGGTGTATTAGATTGCAAATTATACTTTGTATTAGAGTATGGAAATCATCAATGGTTCAGTTTTTTGATGCCACTATGCCAATTGAAGTATTTGGCCAACTACGTTTTAATTGATTCCTGCTTTCTGATAACATTTATTGTAATGCTAGTCAGAAGCAGTTGAATTTTCAATTTATATTGGTGGAAGGGTGCAATAACATAATTCAAAGTCCTTAGAACATACCATTTAAAAAACATATTTCAAAGTCCTCAAGTGAACTTTTACTTGGTAAAAAAACCATATTTGACTTGAGTTTCCATGTTTAAAAAGAATTGATAACTTTTCCTTTTTCATTTTGCAAAATAATTGGATATAAACTTCATTAGTGATACTTGAAAGCATGCATTACTTTTTATATAGGGTTGTATAAGAATAGATGCTCCTTGATAGTATTGCTATCAATGACTGCCTTTACAAGAAACAGGTGTGATTTATCCTCTATTTTTGACAAGGGGATTCACTTGTCAAGTAAACAACTGAGAATTATGAACAAAGATTATTGTCCAATTAATTATGCTGTTCTTATATTGGGATCTTCCTACTCGTACAGAGGGATTTCCTGGTGTGATGATACACTTGCATTGGTTTACGAATCGTGGTACAAAACAAGGAAGGTGAGGACATGGGTTATATCTCCCGGATCAGAGGATGTAAATCCCCGGATACTATTTGATCGATCATCAGAAGATGTGTATTCTGATCCTGGTTCTCCCATGTCTCGGAGAACTCCTGCTGGAACATATGTTATTGCGAAGGTGAAGAAGGAAGATGATGGGGACACTTATATATTGTTAAATGGAAGTGGCGCTACCCCAGAAGGGAACATTCCGTTTCTCGATTTGTTTGACATGTAGGTTTGGTGGTATATGCTTGTTTCCATATTTTTCATTTGCCAAAGAAAATGACCTGACATGAATTATTTCAGAAATACAGGGAGTAAGGAACGAATATGGCAGAGTGACAAGGAAAAATATTTTGAAACTGTTGTTGCGTTGATGTCTGATCAGAAGGAAGGGGAGTTATCAATAAATGAGTTGAAGATACTCACTTCTAAAGAATCCAAAACTGAAAACACTCAGTACTACCTTTTGAGCTGGCCCGAGAAAAGAGCATGTCAGATTACAAACTTCCCTCATCCATATCCACAGTTGGAATCGTTGCAAAAAGAAATGATCAGGTATCAGAGGAAAGATGGAGTTCAACTTACTGCGACCCTATATCTTCCACCAGGTTATGATCCCTCAAGAGATGGACCCCTTCCATGCCTTGTATGGTCATACCCTGGAGAATTTAAGAGTAAAGAGGCAGCTAGCCAAGTTCGAGGTTCCCCTAATGAGTTTGCTGGAATTGGGACAACATCCCCCCTCCTATGGTTAGCAAGGAGGTGTGTCTCTGTTCTCTGTATTATCCATAATAATTTTGTTCATTATATCTGTTATTTTGCTTGTGTGGTCGTATTAATCTTTTTTGGGGATCTGTTTGGTTCGGAACCATAAATTTCAGGTTTGCTGTCTTGTCAGGGCCGACAATTCCAATTATTGGAGAGGGTGATGAAGAGGCCAATGACACGTAAATTCTACAGATCTTCCATCTTGTATATAAGGCATATCTTGTCTAGGCAAATTTTGAAAATGATACCATAATTTTCGTGTGTTCCAGCTACCCCCTCCCCCCCCAATAAAAAAAAATGTTGTCTTTCAGGCCTTTCAACCAACGATATTTGATACAACCCTGGAGAGCCACTTTTGCTAAAAACTCAAGCATTTTCTTGAAAATCACTTGTGGATTAAATTTGGAGAGTCGGAGACCAAACAAACAATAGTGGAGCTGGGGGAATTGAGATAATAAAGTCCATCTGGCTCACGCCCTTCACCAATGATCCTTCCCGTACTACGGTCTTGTATTACAAATAAGTCACTAAAGAATGAGATGAAACAGTTTAAAGTCTTAGCTAAATGACTGATTGACAGAAGGCTGAAAGGATCAGTGACAAAAAGAATATTATTCAGAGTCAAAGAAGGTAAATGATTGACTTGATTGAACCCATAGAGCCATTAGCTGACATAATAGTTGAAAGAGACCGAGGAGAATAAGTTATATCAGGAAATGTGGATTTCTTACTAGAAATGTCGTCAGAAGCGTCTGAGTCCATGACCTAATGACAAAGAGTTGTGGATTGTGAGATACAAGCAACAGGATTATCCGTCTGAGCAACAAAAGCTATTGATGGAAATGTCTGCTTATTTGCTTGATACTGAAGATTGTCGTTGTATTCTTCCTCATATATAGAGAACATCTGATTGGTAGATTACCATTGGATTCAGTCTGAGCAACATGAGCATTTTTTGGTTTATCGTGGAAAGATGAATTGTCTCACCGGGGAGTGCACAGAATCTGATGGTCTCGAATAAGGAGGCGAGGCGATCTGGAAAAAGAACTCACCAGAAAGTGGTGACAACAGTGCCCATGCTTAGGTGTGTGTGCAGATCTTGTCGGAAAGTGCATTGGTCTGATTGATGTACGAGGTGCGTGGAAGGTCAGACGGTGATGGAGCTGGCTAGGGTTTGCTCGCGCTGTTCTTCCGCTTCTCGTGGTGATGTTGGTTTGGTCGCAACACCTGGGGAAATGAATCTCATCAGACAGCCAAGAAAAGTTGCCTTAAATTTTTTCCGAGTTTAGAACTTTCTCTTCCTATGTCATTGGCCTTAACCAGACTCTAATATCATGTGAAGCGGATGAGAAATGAGAGGAACTCGGTTTAATTATTCCCTCAAGCTATGGGGTTTAATTATTGCCAAAGGAAGTGACAATAGATGATGGTGCCTTTCTCTACACGATGCAAGTGTGGACGGAAGCTCCGGCGAAGGTGACCGTCGGAGAAAACAACACTCAAAGCTCTAGTGAGAGGGTTTTTACCCAGCGGTCTCCCATCGATGGACCAAAGGTTTTTGTAGAGGACTCTGTAGTGTTAAGAGGAGCAACAGATAAAGCTGTCCAGCCACGTGCAATGGCAGAGACACGTGGGGAGAAATTTAGAACCCCAAATGTTGATTTGGGCTTGAGGGTTTCTAGCAATAAAAGTTTAATTGCAGACTTGGGCTTTAGGGTTTCTGGCAGTAAAAGCTTAATTGCAACTTTGGGCCAACTGGGCCAATTTAGCCCAAACAGTTCAGGAAAAAATAAAGAAGTGGCACATGACAGGCACATGCCTTTTAATGAGGGCTTGAATGAAATTAAAATATTGGCATCTAAATTCCTAGAAGCTTTAAGCCACTGGGAGTCCTCATCGAAGCTTCCACAAGTCGAAAATTCTACGGAGAAAGGACTCACTCCAATGGAGATACAAGGGGAAAAATCAGATATTCACCAAGAGACGGCTTCGCAGAATATGATTGACGAAAGCGGGGTTATGCAATTGCAGGAGAAAGGGGACTGTTCGATGGAGACAGATGCTGGCTGTGAAGAACAAAACATGCAAATCCATCAAATCCATGATGTTGAACCAGTAGCTTCGAACACTCCTAGAAAAACTAATGGAGAGGTCGAAATCCAGCAAATCCACGATGTTGAGCCGATATCCATACAAAGTCTTGGAGACCAGCCAGACGCAGAGGTCGAAGCATCCAATTGGATAAGTTCACATATTCCGGAACTTAGCAGAACTTACGGAGTGGCGTTTGAAGGTTTTAGGGGAGAAACACATGCATTACTAATGAAGCTCGATGAAAGAAAGAGGGGGATGGAGAAGAAAGGGGAAAATAGTGAAGCAACAACCTCTCGACAGAGAGGAATTGGCAAGAATGAGCTGAAGAATTTGCAATCAGATTTGAATCAGGAAGTTGAAGGTGTAAGAAACAGAGGGAGAGTCCAGCCACTATTTCTCAAATGAAAGTAAATATATTATCATGGAATGTTAGGGGGATTAACAAGATTTCAATAAGGAATCTGGTTAAGAGCTCTCTACTTAAATGGAGAGCTGATGTTTACTGCTTTCAGGAGACAAAAATCAGCAAGGATGTAGACAGGATTGCCAAACAATTGTGGGCTAGTAGATGGATGAGGTGTGGGTATATCGAAGCCGATGGCAGCAGCGGGGGGGTCCTGATTATGTGGGACTCAAGAATTTGGGTGGGCAGTAGTGTAGAGGAAGGAAAATTCTCAATTACATACAAATTCGAAGCTGTCCAAGACGGGTTCTGCTGGTTTCTCACTGGTGTGTATGCTCCACACACTAGAACTGAAAAATTAGAATGCTGGGAAGAAATTGCTGCAGTTAGGGAGCTATGTGGAGGTCCGTGGGTCACTTGTGGGGACTTCAACACTGTTAGAACAATTGCCGAAAGGAAAGGATGCAGGAGAATAACCAATGTAATGACTGATTTCTCGAGGTGGATAGAGGATATAGAGTTACATGACCCTTGTCTAAGGGGTGGGAACTTCACATGGTTCAGAGGGCCTAACCATCACAGTGTTGCTAGGCTGGATAGGTTTCTCTACTCAACTGAGTGGGATGAACAATTCAGAAACATTAGACAACAAATTATGCCTAGAGTTATATCTGACCACAGCCCCATTATGCTACAATGTGGTGACTGGGAACAAAGGAAGCCTTACTTCAAATTCGAAAACTGGTGGACTAATGTAGAGGGTTTCAAAGATTTAATTCAGGACTGGTGGAATGGTTTTGTTGTGGAAGGATGCCCAGACTTCAAACTTAGCATGAAATTAAAGATGCTAAAGCAGAAACTCAAAGAATGGAGCGGCGTAACATTTGGGGAACTCATCAACAAGAAAAACAGGCTACTAAATGAGCTAGCTGAGATAGATCTGATTCAGAATGACAGAATGCTGACAGAGGATGAGATGATTATTAGAGCAACGATCCTAGTTGAGCTAGAAGAGTTAGCAAAGAATGAAGAGTCCAGGTGGAGACAGAAATCCAGAGTATTATGGCTAAAGCAAGGAGATAATAATACCAAGTTCTTTCAAAGAGTGGCAACAGCGCATAGGAGATACAACACCATCGATAGACTGGTTATTAGCGGGGAGGAGAGTAAAGACCCGAAAGAAATCAAAGAGCATATAACAAATTTCTATAAGGTGTTATACACTGAATCAGAAAGCTGGAGGCCACCTTTTGCTATGATGAACTGCCCCAGAATAAGTCAAGAGGAGCAAGAGTGGATGCAGAGACCGTTCTCAGAAGAGGAAGTGGTACACATTCTCAAATTGTGTGATGGGGATAAAGCCCCTGGCCCAGATGGTTTCACTATGTGTTTCTTCAAGGAGTACTGGGAGATCATAAAGGATGATGTGATGCAAACAATTCATAACTTCCATCAGAATGAAGTGTTTGAAAGATCCTTGAATGCCACTTTTGTGGCATTAATCCCTAAGAAGTATGGAGCAGAGGAACTCAAGGATGTTAGGCCAATAAGTTTGATTGGTGGAATGTACAAAATCATCGCTAAGTTGATCACTGAAAGAATGAAAACAATTATGGGGAGACTGATTAACGAGCATCAAATGGCCTTCTTGAAGGATAGACAGATAATGGATGCTTCTTTATTGGCTAATGAGTTGGTGGATTCCAGGGTGAAGCAAAAGGTGCCAGGTATTCTATGCAAACTGGACATAGAGAAGGCATACGACCATGTGAACTGGAACTACCTATTTAAAGTTCTGAGTGACATGGGGTTTGGAAGGAAATGGGTGAATTGGATTAAGTTTTGTGTGTCAACAGTGAAGTTTTCAATCATTATAAATGGGAGTCCAGAAGGTTTCTTTCAATCACAAAGGGGACTGAGACAAGGAGATCCCATGTACCCTTTCTTATTCCTTCTAGCAATGGAGGGACTCAACTACATGGTTAGAAAGGCTAATGAATTGGGGTGGATAAGAGGCTTTGGTGCATATACTAACAGAGCTAATAACACGGAGATCACACATCTACTGTATGCAGATGACTCTCTTGTGTTCTGTGGTGCAGAAGTGTCACAAATTAGGCATCTGAGGGCAATACTAACCATATTTGAAGCCACTTCAGGTCTACATGTGAACTGGCAGAAGAGTTGCATGTTCCCTGTTAATCAAGTCAATAATATGCGAGGCCTAGCCGACAACCTGGGCTGCCAAGTGGCCTTTCTTCCCACCAAATACTTGGGGATGCCCTTGGGAGCCAAGAACAAAGAATTGGAAGTATGGAATGAAGTCTTGGAGAGAAGTGAAAGGAAGCTGACAAGGTGGAAGAGTCAATATTTATCTCTGGGAGGTAGAGTGACTCTCATAAAATCAGTTCTGGATGCCCTCCCAACATATATGCTAAGTCTTTTTCCACTACCAAAAAGTATTGGAAAGAAACTCAACAAGTTGAGAAGGGTGTTCCTCTGGCAAGGGAACAAAGAGAAACAAGGATACAACCTGGTTAAATGGGAAGAGGTGATATTGAGCAAAGCACAAGGAGGTCTGGGCATTAAAAACTTAAGTATTCAGAATACTAGTTTGCTGCAAAAATGGTTGTGGAGATTTTGTTGCGAGGATACAACATTATGGAGGAGGTTCATAGCTGAGAAATATGGCCTACAGAGTAATTGGATAACTGAAGAGGTGAATGACACTTTTGGGTGCTCAGTATGGAAAACTATTAGGAGAATGTGGACTGACTTCAATGCGCAGGTGACTTTCAGAGTGGGGAATGGCCTGAAGATCAGTTTCTGGAATGAGATCTGGTTAGGCGATGTGAAAATGAGGATACTCTTTCCTGACTTGTACATTATTAGCCTACAACAGAATGACACTATAGCGCAGATGTGGAGTCCTCAAGGCTGGAACCTTATGTTTAGAAGGGCTCTAAATGATTGGGAGGTTGAAAGAGTAGCAGACTTACTTCAGGCTTTGAACCAGTTCCTTGGCATCAATGCAGAGTCCGACAAACCAGTTTGGAAATTGCATAATAGGGGAGTTTTTACAGTAAAGTAACTGGGAAAGAAACACCAACCACTCTTTGACAACATTTTGGCCCTGGAAATTAATATGGAAGATTAAGATCCCTCTAAAAGTTGCTTGCTTCACTTGGTTGGTAATTAGAAGAGCTTGTCTAACCCACGAAGTGCTACAAAGAAGAGGTATACAGATCTGCTCAAGGTGTTATATGTGTGAACAAGAGGCTGAAATAAATGGCCATTTATTTTTGCACTGCAGGATGGCTACAGATCTGTGGAACATGTTCATTTGTATACTCGGGGTTAATTGGACAATGCCCAGAACCACTTTTGAGGTACTAACACATTGGCAAGGAATTGGGAAGAGGATCAAAGGAAGATTGGTGGAAAAATGTACCTGCTTGCATTTGGTGGACACTATGGAAAGAAAGAAATGGAAGGTGCTTCGAGGGGAGGTCAAGCAGCTCCCAGATGATCAAGATGAAATGCCTTAGTCTTTTGTTTTTTTGGTGTAAGAAAGATTTAGTGGGGGAAGTAGATAGTGTAGTGGAGTTTATAGGCCAATTGTAAATTTTTTAAAATTTGTTTTTGGATTTGAGAATGATGGCACCCCCTGGGGGTTTGTAAATCCCTCCTCATCAATTTCTTGATGAGTTCTTTTGTGTGAATACAAAGTTACCTATTTCAAAAAAAATACCTAAGTACAGTAGGAGTAAATTAAGTTACCTACTATATATACATATCTTCTAGAATATTCACAAGGATTCTAACAGTTTATCTGGTAAAATTTATAGTACAATGAGCATCCAGGAGTGAAATCCTGCTCTCCTTGGTTCTTCCGTTCTTTTCAATTGCTCTACTGGAAAATGATGTGACTAACTACTGTCTTCCATTTTAGATTTCCTTTCTTTTGCATGTTTTTCTTTCAGTTGCATCTTGATCAGTTACTCCTGTGTTTTGAGCCGATTGGTGCTCTAGTCTTTTTTATGAAATGAGTTAAACTTCATAGTTGCTTGCTGAAAGTTTGATCTTTATATTGTTCTTATGAATCAGAGCCTGTGCTTTGTTTCTAGATGGTTAAGCCCACCCTAGGCTAGTTTACTAAAAATTGTCCCTCTGAAAGTTGTTTGTTGGACTTCTCCATCAAAACCACGAACTCAATTCTTCTCAAAAAACTTCACTTTGTATGAGTATCGTGCTGAATACCATGTCGCGTGTACCTATTCTACTGAAGTTTTCCTCCACAAAATTTTACGCCTGTGTGATTACTGACAAGGGATGAAGCATTATTACACCCTTTTACTCTCTTTTTTGCTTTTCTTCGGGGTGGGGAACAGAGGGTGTCGTGGGATGTTGAGTGGACTTGCTTCCTCTGCTCCTCCTTGTAGACTATTGATGTTCCGGAGCTAATTTTAAGGATAATCTATGTCTTCATCTTGTGCTGAAGTGAATTCTTTTACTTTTCCATCTTCAACTTGGAGATTTGGGTGTTTATTGAATAAATGCTGGCTTAACCAGGTACATAGAACAACTTGTTGCAAGCGCTGAGGCTGCAGTGGAAGAAGTTATACGCCGTGGAGTAAGTTTTTCTTCTTCTCGCTAAACATATGTTGCATGAAACTTAGAAATTACGGCTGAGTTTTCTGGTGCTTTGTTTTATAGGTGGCTGATCCAAACAAAATTGCTGTTGGTGGTCATTCCTATGGGGCATTCATGACAGCAAACCTCCTTGCACATGCACCTCATCTTTTCTGTTGTGGAATTGCTCGTTCTGGTGCTTATAACAGAACACTAACACCTTTTGGGTTCCAGGTAGTCCTCCCCAGTCATGTGTATGACCAACCAGTCTAAATTCCTTATGAATTGGTGTTTCTCTCTGCATTCTAGGAGGATTTAGTTCATTCACTCGCATTACTAAGATCTTTTTTTCCCAGAACGAGGAGAGAACACTTTGGGAGGCGACCAGTACTTATGTTGAGATGAGCCCTTTTATGTCAGCCAATAAGATTAAAAAGCCTATCTTGCTTATCCATGGGGAGGAGGACAACAATCCAGGAACCTTGACGATGCAGGTAAAATGATGGTCCTCTTATTATTATTTCAGTATCACGTTTTAAGATAG
>JAJOOO010010040.1:0-26115 GCA_029582685.1 Solanum piurae
AACTGAGAATGCAACAATTAAACTGATATTGATGCATTAATAACTGAGGCATGTATAATTGAATAACTGAAATATCTAACCTAGTATGTGTAATTCAAAAACTAAAGAAATATATAGCTAGGGTTCTGAAATTCATGCAATAAACTGAATATTAGCATACTAATCTGATTTGGATCATTCTAACAGCTAAGAACCCAATAATTCTAACATTCAAGAAACCCTAGGTCTAGTCATAATAAGGGAATCAAGAAACTGTCTGAGTTCTAGGGACCAAATGGGTGAAAGGAACCCACTAGTGAAATCCCACATACCTGGTGACAAATTCCACAGAGAAATCCTTTGATTTCTGGGCTGGAATTGAAGAAAACTTGATGCGTACTTGAACTAGGGTTCTTGACTTCTTTCTCCTTTTAGCGTTCTAATTTTTCTAAGTTTGATTAATGATTTGACTTAGATATGTTCTAGTTATGTTTCTAGGCTTAAACTGAATAAAACCTCATAATTTAGGGTCTAAACGACATAGCTTAGGGTTTAAACGAAATAGGAAAAGACCAAAAGACCCCTGACTTAACTGTTGTTGGAGTGATCGACCCATAGATTGAGGTGTCAGGGGCTGGGTATGGGAGTCTTAATCCACAGACACAGACCACGGACCTTGGTCTGACCTACGGACCGTGGGTCTGTACGTGGGTCGAGACTTAGCCGGTTTTCTGAGCTGGTTTTTAAGAGGGGCTGTAGTGGTAAACCACGGACCACCAGTATGGGTTGTGGTCTGACCTACAGTCCATGGATGGAAACCGTGGGTTGCACCTACAACTTCTCAAAATCTGCATTTTAGGTTTGTTTCGGATACAGGATGTTACAATTAACATGGTGTTCAAATAGTATTTCGACTTGTTCGCCATCATATTTATTGATGATATCCTCATTTATTCTCAAAGTGATAAAGAGCATGCGACTCATCCTAGAGTTGTTCTGGAAACCCTCAAGGATGCCAGCTATTCGCTAAGTTTAACAAATGTGAGTTCTGGTTCCAATTGGTTACTTTCCTTGGTCATGTGGTATCCAGCGAAGGGATCTGAGTGGATTCTTAGAAAATTAAGGTAGTACAACACTAGCCCAGACCTATCTCTCCGACTGATATCAGGAGTTTCTTGGGTTTGGCAGTTACTATAGGAGGTTTGTTGAAGGATTTTCATCCATAGCTCCCCATTAACCAAGTTGACTCAGAAAAAGGTCAAGTTTCATTGGTTATATGGGTGTGAGCAAGGATTCTTAGAACTGAAGACCAGGTTGACAACAGCTCATGTCTTGACTTACCAGATGGTTCAGACGGTTATGTGGTTCATTGTGATACATCTAGGGTCGGCCTAGGTCGTGTGTTGATGCAGTAGGGTAAGGTCATAGCTTATGCTTCCAGATAGCTTAAGGTCCATGAGAAGAACTACCCAACTCATGACCTCGAGCTTGCAGCCGTAGTGTTTGCCCTCAACATTTGGAGACACTCAAGTTTATGTGTTCACAGATCATAAGAGCCTCCAGTATGTGTTCACCCAGAAAGAGTTGAATCTTCGTCAAATGAGATGTCTTGAATTCCTCAAAGACTGTAACATTAATGTTCTCTACCATCTAGGTAAGTCCAATTTAGTGGCTAATGCCCTCAATAGATTATCCATCGCAGTGTAGTACACGTTGAGGAAAACAAGAAAAAAAATAGACAGAGATGTTCATCGCCTTGCTCGCTTAGAAGTTTGCCTTATGGACACGTTAGATGGTGGTGTGATATTTCAGAATGGGTCAGAATCTATGTTGGTAGTAGAGGTTAAGGAGAAAAAAGATAGTGATCCTATATTGCTTCAGTTGAAAGGTAGAGTTCATCACTAGAGAGTTGAGATGTTCTCCCAAGAGGGAGAGGGTGTGCTTCGTTACCAGGGTCACCTATATGTTCCAAATGTGGATGAGTTGAGGCAATAGATCCTTACAGAAGCCCATAATTCTAGACATTTTATTCATCCTATTTCTACTTAGATGTATCGTCATCTACAGGAAGTCTATTGGTGGAATGACATGAAGAGGGACATCGCAGATTTTGTGGCTAAGTGTCCTAACTATCAATAGGTTAAGGGCATCGTGAACCACCCTCCAGGGGATTCCTAGGAGGGAGTCACCTAGACGGTGCCTTTAATGAGCATGTGGTGACTTGGACGGCCCATCTATGGGTTTGTACAAGTCACCCAGTCAAGGAGGCTGCACCCAAGGTCACTGTGAAGGACCACGGATTCCTAAACGGTCCATGGAGCTTCACACAGACCATGAAGTCATCCGTGAAAAAGGCTTGTCAGGTTTTGAGTTTTGGGTCAACTTCAAACAATCATATCATTCAGCACAAAATGGATTAGGTGGTCCATGAACTATCAAATTAAAGATCTTTGAGTCCTCTTTCCAAAGTCGTTGAGTTTGCCTAATTCCAACTCTGGAGTAAAAATTATGTTCGTTTCAGTGAAGCCATGTCGGGTAGGGCATCTTTACGACCTGCTAGATGGGCCATGGTGATCATGACAACCCGTGAAGCCCCCCTTAAAGTCACTTCGTCAGCATTTAAGTTAGGGTTGCAATGGTCTTTTCCCTTATGCATTTAGTACTTAAATTATGTCGTTTGGTGCTTAAACTACATCGTTTTACTCAGTCTAAGCCTAGTAATCTAATAAAAAACTACCTAAAACCCTCATTCTTCTAAAATCATCCAACTTAGAAAGAAGAGAAGAGAAGAGAAATAGGCGACAGTTTCTCCCAAGAACAAGCAGAGGTCTTCTTCAAGTTCAATCCCAAAATCCAAAGGATTTCTCCATAGTTTTCGCCACCAAGTATGTGGGATTTAACTAGTGGGTTCCTTTCACCCATTAGGTCTTTATAATTCAGTCAATTCTTCAGTTTCTCCATAAATTGTTCAAACATAGGGTTCCTAAATCTTAAGGATCCATTGAAATTTAGGTGTTATATTTTCTATGTTATTGATCATATGTTTCTTGGTGAATTAGTATAGTCCTATGTATAGAACTTAGAACCCTAGCTTGTATTAGTTATGTCACTCCCCGAGCTTACACCTTGGGCATGGTCGGCACTCGAGAACCATTGTTGGTCCCTAAGTGAACCCTTGGTCTAGCTCAATACTCAGTGGAAGACTTACTCAACAGTACATGACCTCAATTTGAAAAGATTGACTCAAATGTCTCAAGATAATTAACTTAGAATATGTAAAGTATTCAATTAGCCAAAAAGGAAACTCAAGTCTTAAACATTAACAATGGAAATAGAAAAGGCTCCTCAAAACACTACTTTCTACGAAACCTCTAATAACTATGATACAAATCGGGACAAGACCCACAACATCTTAATAAGACTGAAAATAGAAGTGGAATCCTCCAAAAGCAAGGAGGCTCACCAAGCTAACTGGAATTGCAAGTGGTATCAACGATGCGCATGTTGATGACCCTGAATAATTTTGATGGTTCATGCATGATGGGCTGCTAGTATTGAGTCTTTAGCTCTGTAAGGTGTCTAGATCGTCATTCGAGGATGAATGTTCCTAATGGGGAGATATTGTAACACTCTGAAAATTAGTATGCTAAACTAGAGCCTAACATGAGGATTAGAGTCTTGAATGTAACTCCTTGTACTTAAAAATAAAGGGTTTCGTGTTAGAACATCAAGGTACGATCCCCAAGCACCAACCATGGGTCCTTGAGGAGGACCCTAGAAACTGCCTGGATAGTGACCAACGGAGGGGACCTACGCCCCGTGGGTTAGTCCATGCCATGTGGGTGGGGGTCATAGGTCCAAGCCTGTAAATCAGGTTCTCTAACCATGAACTACGCCCAACCAGGATGGGACATGGTTCCATACATGGTCCGTAGGTCATGGGTCCGTGGTTCAGGCCTGGAAACTATTTATAAGGAATTAGTTTAGGGGCACTTTGAGGTTTTCGGTTTTAATTAATATTAAGTGATGTCCTTTTAGCCTAAATTAGACCACCTATATAAGGATTTTATATCACTAAATTAAGTCATCCAATTCATTATTTCTAAATCATCAAAAATAATCCAATTCCCTCTCAAATATTCTCTCTCTAGAACGTCAAGGAAGAAGAAAGAGAAGGAAGTTGGAGCTAGGGTTCAAGGAGCAAGATTTTCTTCTCAAATTCATTGGGTTTCATATCTAAGGTATGGTAGCTCTTCATCCATGGATAAAATTCATCCATGGAGCCCCTTCAAAATCCCAATTTCAAAGATAGAAATCCCGAAAAACTAAGGTTTGATTCCAAAGTCATGGGTTCCCTTAAAAAATGATTCTAATGCTTGAATTACTTTATATTATGATTGAATTGATGATTTATTATAGTTTTTATATTGAAATCCCCATATTCCCAAATTATGATTTTGTAATGTGGGCGTATTGATGAAAGAAGGATATAATGAGATTATGTTTGTAGTAATTGGGTATCTTGAATTATGTTAATATACATGTATAATGTAGTGAATTCTAGATGTGTTGATTTGATATGATATTTTATACTTGAAAGGGAAAATTATGATATTATGCATGATTTATGAAGTTAAGTATATGCTTTAAAAACACTTTGAGAGTAAAGTGGATATGATTATGATCTAGTTGTTGTGTTGTTGAAAGGTTATTCTCATATACACACTTATGTATGATTATGATATGATGTGAAAGGTTTTCTCACAATATGATGATTTTAGGGTTGAAAGGCTTTCTCACCTATTGAATCTATATGTAGACATGGGCGGTGAAAGGTTATTCTCACGCATGATCTAATGAGTTATCTTATGAATTATGTTGGATTGAGTGTCAAGACATTCTTCCATGAATATGAACTTAAGTCAAGACTTAATATGTACTTTGTGGAAATTAATGCTTAGCACCAAGTGGATATTGTATATGAGATGGAAGCTTTTACGCTAGTTGAGTCCGGCTTCCCAATGGGACCTTTTACACTAGTTGAGTCCGGGTTTATAGTAGCAATCTCTTTATCCTATAAACTATGTGCCCCCATAGGTTATTTAGCTACTGGATCCACCTAAGCTAAGAGTATGGTTCTACCTTAGGCAAGAAGGACAACCCTTTTCGGTGTGGGTAACACCAGATTCCATGTTAATCTCATATGATCTATGTCGGTTAAGGCTTATTCCCACTATGACAACAATATGAATTATGAACTATGGTTACTCAAGAAGTTTTACTTAACGTGGGTGAGATTTATGGGGTCTTATTCATGCATTGCACAAGTATGCTTTGAGGGTATTTATGAAGAGTTTCTCTTATGTTATGATGATCTATGTAATAAATATGTTTATGACTTATGCTTTTCCACTATCTTCATAATGATGTTTTAACTTAGTAAATTGCATGCATTCAAATAAAATGTCTCTTTTAGCATGTTTTCAAATGTTTTTATGCATGGCTATTATACTTGGTGCATTTTTGTACTAACGCTTACTTTTCCTACATTTTCCCCTAGTGTAGGGTCCGGTTCTCAAGATGATCAACATTGTGGCTAAAGCTTGGATTTGCTTATTCTCCTAGCTTGTTAGTGAGTCCTCATGATTCGAGGATGGGTGTTATCTCATTGTAATCCATTTCTTGTA
The DNA here is from genome assembly GCA_029582685.1 of Solanum piurae. NCBI lineage: Eukaryota > Viridiplantae > Streptophyta > Magnoliopsida > Solanales > Solanaceae > Solanum > Solanum piurae. The sequence goes on from JAJOOO010010040.1 coordinate 5,667, forward strand.
TTTCCTTTTCGGACTATGTTGTATGGGATGTGACCTATTTCATTCAAGTATTGTAATAGATGGATATATTGAGACAAGTCTAGACTTCCACTTTCGTTTATGAAAATTTTGGCCTTGAAATGTGTTTTACTCTTTATTGTTTTATTCTTATGTTATGATATGCTAAGTGGCTTACATGGAGCCTTTTGTGGTTCTATGTGCCTTGTTACATCTAGGGGTACCACTGGGTCGTGACAAACTTGGTAATCAGAGCACGAGGTTTAGAATAACTCTAGGATGATGTCTCATAAGCCACGTCTAGTAGAGTCTTGTTCATGAGTGTGAAGCGCACCACACTTATAAATGAGAGGCTAAAGATGATTAGGAAACTACACTTTTTTAATTACCCTTAAGTCGTGCCATAGAGTTTAACTCTATAAAGTCCCTCTCTTAATCCTTCTCATGTGTCTTCAGGATATGAATACACGAAGGGCTAATGTTAGAAGGATGGAGGATGATGATGTCAATCAAGGAGCTCATCCTCAAGCTCATCAAGCTCCGATTGATCATTTGGTTGAGAATGTGACTCATGCGGAGTTTAGGTCTACTATATAAATATTGGCTCAAGCCGTGACGGCTCAAGCCAATAGAGAAGTTGTGGCTCCGGTGAATCCAAATGTGAATTCGGCTACTTCAAGGGTTAGGGATTTTGCTCGGATGAACCCTCCCAAATTTCATGGCTCCAAAGTGAAAGAGGATCCTCAAAGGTTTATCAACGAGGTTTATAAAGTACTTGCTACTATGGGGGTGTCTTCGGAAGAGAAGGTGTAGTTAGCCGCCTATCAACTAAAAGATGTTGCTCAAGTATGTTATGATCAGTGAAAGGGTGAAAGACTCATAGAAGAGGGCCCGGTAGAATGGGAATTATTCAAATTGACATTTATTGATAGGTTCTTCTCCCTAGAGTTGAGGGAGGCAAAGGTACAAGAATTCATCAACCTTCATCAAGGAATGAGTGTTAAAGAGTATGCTCTAAAGTTCACCCAACTCTCCAAATATGCTCCAAGTATGGTGGCAGACTCAAAGGCTAAAATGAGTAGGTTTATGTCGGGTGTGTCCGACTTGGTTGTAAAAGAGTGTCGTATGGCAATGCTCCTCCATGATATGGATATCTCAAGGATTATGGTGTATGCTCAACAAATTGAGGATTTAAAACTCAAGGAAAAGAATAGGGTGGTGAAAAGAGCTAGAACCATTGATAGGAACTTCTCCAATGCTAGGTCCGATGGACAAGGTCGACCAAGGTTTAGACAAAGTTTTTCAAACCAAGGTTCCTCTAGTGCTCCCCCAAGGGTCAACAAAGATAGGGTGTCTAACCCTAAACCCCAAGGAGGTAATAGTAGTGGCTCTTATGTGAATAGGCCTAGTTGTGCAAAGTGTGGAAGGAAACATGATGGTAAGTGCCTAGTTGGCACGAATGGGTGTTTTAGTTGTGGAAAGAGTGATAACAAGATGAGAGATTGTCCGATGCTCAAGGTTAAGGGAAGGGAAGATAAGCAAGCTCATCCAAGCGGTTCAAACTCCAATGCCCCAAAGCAAAACCGATTTTATGCTCTTCAATCCCGAGGTGACCAAGAGAGCTCCCCGGATATGGTGACCGGTATGTTAAAAGTATTTCTTATTGATGTATATGCCTTGTAGATCCCGGTGCTACATTTTCCTTTGTGACACCTTATGTGGCCATGAAGTTTGATATGCTCCCTGAGGTGTTATTAGAACTTTTTTTGGTCTCTACCCCTGTTGGTGATTCTATGGTGGCTAAGATAGCTAATAGAAGATGTCCCATTTCCTTGTTCCATAGAGTTACTCTTGTAGACTTGGTAGAGCTTGACATGTTAGACTTTGATGTGATTCTTGGTATGGATTGGTTGCATGCATGTTATGCTTCTATAGAATTAGAACTCGGGTGGTTAGATTCCAATTTCCAAATGAGCCTATCTTGGAATGGAAGGGAGGAAATTCTATGCATAGAGGTCAATTTGTGTCCTACCTTAAAGCTAGAAAGATGATCTCAAAAGGTTGCTTTTACCATGTGGTTAGGGTGAGGAATGTAGATTTTGAAACCCCTTCTCTTGAGTCGGTTCCCATGGTTAATGAGTTCTCGGAAGTTTTCCCCAATGATTTTCCCAGTATTTCTCCCAAGTGGGAAATAGATTTTGGTATTGAACTTCTTTCGGATACGCAACCTATCTTTATTCCTCCTTATAGCATGACTCCAGCCGAGTTAAAGGAATTGAAAGAGCAACTAAAGGATTTGCTAGATAAGGGTTTCATCCAACCAAGTATCTCTCCATGGGGTGCTCCCGTGTTGTTTGTTAGAAAGAAAGATGGGTCTCTTAAAATGTGCATTGATTATCGTCAATTAAATAAGGTGACCATTAAGAACAAATATCCTCTTCCGAGAATTGATGATTTTGTTTGACCAACTTCAAGGGGCTAGTTATTTCTCTAAGATTGATCTTTGTTCGGGTTATCACCAATTGAGGGTGAGAGGGGGTTGATATTCCTAAGACGGCTTTTCAAACCCGGTACGGTCATTATGAGTTTTTGGTTATGTTATTTGTGTTGACTAATTCTCCGACTGAATTTATGGATTTGATTAAAAGGGTGTTTAGACAATACCTTAATATGTTTGTAATTGTGTTTATCGATGATATTTTGATCTATTCAAGCAGTGAGAATGAACATGTGGACCATTTGAGAATTGTGTTGCAAGTTCTTAAGGACCAACAACTTTTTGCAAAGTTTAGCAAGTGTGAATTTTGATTAAGGTCCTTAGCTTTCCTTGGTCATATTGTGTCAAGCAAGGGTATTGAGGTAGATCCTAAGAAGATGGATGCGGTCAAGAGTTAACCTAGACCTCTAACTCCTTCCGACATTAGAAGCTTTTTGGGTTTGGCAGGTTACTATAGAAGGTTTGTTGAGGGATTTTCTTCCATTGCTTCTCCTTTGACGGATTTGACTCAAAAGAAGGCTAAGTTTGTGTGGTCGGATGTTTGTGAGAAAAGTTTCCAAGAGTTGAAAGATGCCTTACTTCCGCTTCGGTGTTGACCTTACTAGAAGGTACGGATGGTTTTGTGGTGTATTGTGATGCCTATAGAGTTGGGTTGGGATGTGTGCTTATGCAAAATGGTAAAGTGATTCCCTATGCTTCAAGGCAACTTAAATTCCATGAGAAGATTTATCCTACCCATGACCTTGAGTTAGCGGCGGTTGTGTTTGCCTTAAAAATATGGAGGCATTGTTTGTATGGGGTCCATGTGGATGTTTTCACTGATCACAAGAGTCTACAGTATGTGTTTAGTCAAAAGGACTTGATTAATCTTCACCAAACAAGATGGCTAGAACTCTTGAAGGATTATGATATGAGTGTCATTTATCACCCCGGCAAAGCTAATGTGATAGCAGATACTCTTAGTAGATTGTCCATGGGTAGTGTGGCTCATGTAGAGGATGAAAAGAAAGAGTTGGTTCATGATGTGCATAGGTTGGCCCGACTAGGTGTTCAACTAATGGATTCCACTAAGGGTGGTGTCATGGGCCATAATGGTTATGAATCATCCTTTGTGATGGATGTGAAGTCTAAACAAGACCTTGATCTTATATTAGTTAAGTTGAAAGAGTCGGTACTTAAGAAGTCCATTGAGGCTTTCTCCAAAGGGAGAGTTGGGGTGCTTAGGTACCAAGTTCGATTATGTGTTCCGAATGTTGATGGTATGAGAGAACAAATTTTAGAGAAAGCTCATAATTCTTGATTTTTTATTCATCTGGGAGCCACCAAAATGTACCGTGATCTACGGGAAGTCTATTGGTGGAATGGTATGAAGAAAGATATTACGGGATTTGTAGACAAATGTCATAATTGTCAACAAGTTAAGGTTGAGAATCAAAGGCCGGGATGCTTATCCCAAGATATAATTATCCCCATTTGGAAGTGGGAAGATGTGAACATTGACTTTATAGTTGGTTTGCCCCGCACCCGAAGACAACATGATTCTATTTGGATCATTATAGATCGGATGACAAAATCAGCCCACTTTATTCCCATCAAGGTTTCTTTTTCGGCGGAAGACTATGCTAAGTTGTATATAAGGGAAATGGTGAAATTGCATGGAGTTCCTCTATCTATTATTTTCGATCGGGGTACTCAATTTACTTCTCACTTTTGGAAGTCATTCCAAAAGGGGAGTGGTACTAAGGTAAATCTTAGCACGACGTTTCATCCCTAAACCGATGGGCAAGCGAAGTGTACCTTCCAAACATTGGAAGATATCTTTAGTGCATGTGTAAGAAACTTCAAGGGTAATTGGGATGACCACTTGCCATTAATAGAGTTTGCCTACAATAATAGCTATCACTCAAGTATCGGTATGGCTCCCTTTGAAGCCTTATATGGTAGGAGATGTAGGTCTTCGATTGGTTGGTTTGACGTGGGTGAAGTTGCTTTGATAGGTCCCGAGCTAATTTATGAAGCCATTGAGAAAGTTCAGCTTATTAGAGAGAGGTTTATAACGGCTCAAAGTAGACAAAAGTCATACTCCGATGTAAGAAGAAGGGATCTAGAATTTGAAGTTAATGATTGGGTCTATTTGAAAATCTCACCCATGAAGGGTGTGATGAGATTTGGCAAGAAAGGAAAACTTAGTCCCCGGCATGTAGGCCCAAACCTAATTTTGAAATGTATTGGGATGGTTCCCTATGAGTTGGATTTTCCAAATGAATTGGCCCTGGTTCATCCGATATTTCATGTTTCTTTGCTTAAAAAGTGTATTAGAGATCCGGTATCCATTATTCCCCTAGAAGGGTTGGGAGTTGACGAAAGTCTTTTATATGAAGAGGTTCCGGTAGAGATCCTAGAACAGTAAGTCAAGAGATTGAGAAACAAAGAAATAGCTTTCGTGAATGTTTTATGGATAAATCACTTAGTTGAGGGTGCTACTTGGGAGGCCGAGCACGATATGAAGTCCCGATATCCTCATATATTTCCTTCTACTCCTATTCAAGCTTGAGGTGAGTAGTTCCTCTTGAGTTTTATTGTTTTGGGAGTCATGTGTGTTATATGTGCTTTTCCATGATTTCCTTATGTCATGCATGTTCTTGATGAAATTTATGTTTAGACAGAAAATAAGTTTTTATGGTTGATTTTCCTCATGTTGTTGTGCATTGAGTAAGAGTTTCCTATATGCTTCATGAGATGAATTATCGAACATGCTTAGTTGTGCTTTTTGTAAGTACATTGCATAAATGCTCCTTGAGATTGTGTTGAGCATGCTTTTAGTTTGGAGAAGGTAGTTCCTCCTATGAATATGAGAAATGTTGAGTTTTCATGCATAATGGGTTGTTAGATGTAGTTCCTACTTTCTTGTGATGCATTGTTTATGTTTGAGATGGATTTGATGTTTCCTCCTTTGAATTGTGCATTATTTTGATGTTTCATGCATGATGGGTTGCTAGTCTTGAGTCTTTACTTCCGTAAGCTGTCTAGATCGTCATTCGAAGATGAATGTTATAACACTGCGGAAATTAGTAGGCTAAACTAGAGCCTTATGTGAGGGTTAGAGTCTTGAATGTAACTCCCCGTACTTAAAACTAAAGGGTTTTGTGTTAGAACGTCAAGGTACGACCCCCAAGGACCAACCATGGGTCCTTGAGAAGGACCCTAAAAACAGCCTGGACAGTGACCAATGGAGGGGACCTACACCCCATGGGTCAGTCCATGCCACGTGGGTGGGGGCCATAGGTCTAAGCCAGCAAATCAGGCTCTCTGACCATGAACCACGCCCAACCAGGACGGGCCGGTTCCATACACGGTCCGTAGGTCACGGGTCTGTGGTTCAGGACTGGAAATTATTTTTGAGGAATTAGTTTAGGGGCACTTTGGGGTTTTCCGGTTTTAATTAATATTAAATGATGTCGTTTTAGCCTAAATTAGATCACCTATATAAGGATTTTATATCACTAAATTAAGTCATCCAAGTCATTATTTCTAAATCACCAAAAAGAATACAATTCCCTCTCAAATATTCTCTCTAGAACTTCAAGGAAGAAGAAGAAGAAGGAAGTTGGAGCTAGGGTTCAAGGAGCAAGGTTTTCTTCTCAAATTCATTGGGTTTCATTGCTAAGGTATGGTAGCTCTTCATCCACAGATAGAACTCATCCATAGAGCCCCTTCAAAATCCTAATTTCAAAGAAAGAAATCCCCAAAAACTAGGGTTTGATTCCAAAGTCATGGGCTCCCTTCAAAAATGATTCTAATGCTTGAATTACTTTATATTATGATTGAATTGATGATTTATTATGGTTTTTATGTTGAAATCCCCAAGAACCCATGAAATCCCCATATTCCCAAATTATGATCTTGTGATGTGGGCGTATTGATGAAAGAAGGATATTATGAGATTATGCTTGTAGTAAGTGGGTTACTTGAATTATGTTAATATCCATGTCTAATATAGTGAATTCTAGATGTGTTGATTTGATATGAGCTTTGATCCTTGAAAGGGCAAATTATGATATTATGCATGATTTATGAAGTTTAATATATGCTTTAAGATCACTTTGAGAGTGAAGTGAATATGATTATGATCTAGTTGTTTTGTTGTTGAAAGGTTGTTCTCATAGACACACTTATGTATGATTATGATATGATGTGAAAGGTTTTCTCACAATATGATTATTCTAGGGTTGAAAGGCTTTCTCACCTATTGAATCTATATGTAGACAAGGACGGTGAAAGGTTATTCTCACGCATGATCTAATGAGCTATCTTATGAATTATGTTGGATTGAGTGTCAAGATATTCTTCCATGAATATGAACTTAAGTCAAAACTTAATATGTACTTCATGGAAATTAATGCTTAGCAGCGAGTGGATATTGTATATGAGATGAAAGATTTTACGCTAGTTGAGTCCGGCTTCCTAATGCGACCTTTTACACTAGTTGAGTTCGGGTTCCCAAAGTAGGTCTCATGAGAAGGAAACCTTCTACCTTAGTTGAGTCCGGGTTTCTAGTAGCAATCTCCTTATCCCATAAACTATGTGCCCCCATAGGTTATTTAGCTAGTGGATCCACCTAAGCTAACAATATGGTTTTACCTTAGGCAAGTAGGACAGCCCTTTTCGGTGTAGGTAACACCGGATTCCATGTTAAGCTCACATTGGCAATGTCGTTTAAGGCTTATTCCCACTATGACAACAATATGAACAAGAATATGAATTATGAACTATGGTTACTCAAGAAGCTTTACTTAGCGTGGGTGAGATTTATGGGGTCTTATTCAGGCATTGCACAAGTATGCTTTGAGGGTATTTATGAAGAGTTTCTCTTATGTTATGATGATTTATGTAATGAATATGCTTATGACTTATGCTTTTCCACTATCTTAATAATGATGTTTTAACTTAGTAAATTGCATGCATTTAAATGAAATGTCTATTTTAGCATGTTTTCAAGGTTTTTATGCATGTTTATCATACTTAGTGCATTTTTGTACTAACGCCTACTTTTCCTACATTTTCCCCAAGTGTAGGGTCTGGTTCTCAAGGTGATCATCATTGTGGCTAAAGCTTGGATTTGTTTTTCTCCTAGCTTGTTGGTGAGTCCTCGTGATTCGAGGACGGATGTTATCTCATTGTAGTCCATTTCTTGTATTTCCTTTTTGGACTATGTTGTATAGGCTGCGATCCTATTTCATTCAAGTATTGTAATAGATAGCTATATTGAGACAAGTCTAGACTTCCGCTTTCGTTTATAAAAAAATTGGACTTGAAATGTGTTTTACTTTTTATTGTTCTATTCTTATGTTATGATATGCTAAGTGGCTTACATGGAGCCTTTTGGGGTTTTATGTACCTTGTTACATCTAGGGGTACCCCTGGGTCGTGACATTGTCCTATACCTTGCCGAAGTATAAGACATCCCCAATTAAGTGGATCCACTAAGCTATGCTTAAAACCAATAAGAAATCATCTAAAAAGTATGACCCTTTACCCATGTTGGGATACATGGTTTATGAGGATTTTAAGTTGTCTGAACCCATCCCCATAGCGATGCTCAATACTACTCCCAATAATATAAATCATGCTCATATTTTTAAAAACATTTCCTCATTCTCAAACTCTAAGATTATTACACAAAAGGTTCTCTTAAAAGAGATTATGCTCAAGGACTCCTCATGAACTCATTTGGAAATCAAGGTTTCCCCTCGTTTTTAAATGTAAAACATTTACACTCGAATATACTTAGTTCTATTATATTCATTTTGAAAACATGAACTCAACTCTCCTCATCCTCATGCTCAAGTACTCAAGACTTCCGACAAGTTTTAAAGGTTTGTAAAAGACTTCTCAAAATGACTCAAAGGACTCGCTCGAACTTTACTCTTAACTCTATCTTGAATTTGAAATGTGAATTCAAGAATTATGATTAGGATATATAGGATTTATCAATGATTAAATGTATTTTGGATAGTTATAATTAGGAAGAGAGTGAAGATACGTTTTAAAAGAACTCAGATGGGACGAAAGACGGAAGAAGAACGGGGACAGGCAATCCTAGCACAGAGCGCCAGCCCCTCAACTTCAGAAGGTCAATTCTGGCATACTGCAGGCGCCCCACGCCAGCCCCTCTAGCACATCTGGGGAGCACCGGGCCACCCCTCCCCCAGAACATTCTAGCAAATTTTTCTTCTCAATTTTTTGTCCTAATTCACTTAGAATTGCTTGATTCCTTCCAAACTTCCTTAGATTCATAAACCCAACACAAGTAAACAAAAATCTACTCAATTTTCCTCAAGAAAAACCCTCAAACTCAAACCCTCACCTCAAGAACTCATCAAACCCCATTAACAAGGAATGAAGAACAAAACCTCAAGAAAACTCATCAAGAACTTAATACACAAAAATTCCATGGACGAATTCAATAAGGAAATTCATGATTGACATGAGGGTGAACTAACCCATCACTATGAAAACTTACATACCTTGAAAGGATTAAATCCTTGTCGAAATTCCTCAAAGATTGCAAGAACTCTTGAACACTTGAAGCTTTTCTCCCTTTTCTCCTCTTGAACTTTGCCCTAACCTTCCAAACGTTTTTAGACTTTAGAATAAACTAATTTTAATCATATTTGACCCCTAATTGGGTGGAAAAAACGTGTGGGGCTAGTGGGGGTAAGGAAAAGACCAAACTACCCTCCTTAAAATGGATGAAATGTCTTAACTAGACATGATGTACTCAAACGGGCATATCTCCCTTATCCAAAACTCGATGGCGTTGGAAAGAGGACTCAAAGATCTTTCATTTGATATCTTATGGGCCACCTAAATCATCATGTATGGAAAGTTATGGTAGTTTGAAGTTGACCCAAAACTCACAATCGAAGTGTAACTTGTACAAACCTCAATTCAACTCTTTCCAATTTAGTTCTTTCTAAAATTAGTGATTTCTAAGACTGAGGTGTTACAAGTTATTATTATTTCATGAATTATACTTGCTAGGCAGATCAGCCAGAAAATCATGCTTCAGAATTTGAATGACATATCTTTCGGTATATGTATGTTGCATTCTCAGATAATTATCAATATTTTGAGCTACTCGGTATTTCAGTTGCATTTTATCTTTAATTTTTAGTCTTTACTTTACAGTTTCATTCTTGTTAGATTTATCTAGGGGGCATATCTCAACAACTCAATTTAGTTAAAGGCTTTTAAACATAGAGTAGATTCAGCTTGAGTTGTTAAGTGTTGCTTCAGCCCTCACTATACTCTTCATATATTTGATATATTCACACTTGAGGGTTTTTCCCTATTTCAGATATTAACTGTTTTTAGCATCCACATAGTCCATGATTTAACTGAACTTGTATAGATATGTCAGGCCATGGGTTAGCATGGGGTCACTCGTGACACTAAGCACCTGTCGTGCCTAGGGGGTTAGCCTCAGGGTGTGACACCCCTGAGTAGACTGTCTGAATGGGCGACCTTGATATATGATATCCTCTACGTAGTTAACACACCCCAGGCTACTCTTGCTAGCTAGGTGGCTTACGGCCCTGGGAGTGAACTGTATGGTTGGGCCGTCTGGGTTGTTTGTCACTCTTACTAGTTGGGCTGGGAGTTGTCTAGTGCTTGGTTACTTGGGCTGGGAGCCCGTCTTACGTCCTTGGATTTGGATCTGGGTTACTCCTTTTTATTATAGACTTAGTTGTTACGTGTACCTCTCGGGCTTATAGGGCCCTTTCAGGTTTTATTTAAACTTATGCATGAGTGTACCTTCTGGCTTATAGGGTCCAGTTAGATTTATTTTAGTTGTACATGGATTTACTTTTGGTATGCTCATGTGCCTTCTTTTAATATCCTCTTTGACCTCTGTTTCTGTCTAGATTCTATATTTTCTTATTATTTTTACCTTTCTTGCTCAATCAGCCTGTGATACCTATTGAGTACCTTGTTTTGGTACTTATGCTACACTTTACATCATTTCATGATGCAGGTCCTAGTACCAGCCACCAATGATGACCGTTCGTGCCGTCTTTTGCAGCTTGTGGATATTGGAGACGAAGGTGAGCACTTGGCGTCCTAGATCAACCTGTCTCCTTCTATGTTTATGTTAGCTTGTCTTTTCCCTATGAGATGGCTTGTTGTGGTCCACTTATGGGACTTGTACTTTCTCACATTAGATAGATCTGTACTTGTGACTTTCAGGTTCTGGCAGGGTGTCTTTTGTATATAGTTTTGGTTTGCTTTCATTTCTGTCATTTCTTATTGTTAATGTTATTTTTGGTATAGTTCCACCCTTGTACTCACTACTTGTCGTTCTGCGTACGGTTCGGCTTACCTACTAGTGGGTTTTAGTAGGTGTCATCATAACTCAGAAAGTTGGGTCGTGACATAATACCAGCCTACTATTTCATGAATAACTATTCACTTTCTTCTAATTATGTATCTCCCTTTCAAACATTACAACAAAAACAATATGCCCAGTGGAATTCTACAAGTTGGCTTAGAGAGGGTAGAGTATACACAGATGATACTTCTACCTCTAGAAGGTAAGGAAAAAAAATTCAGAGGACCCTCGGCTTGAGTATAACAAAGCAACTAATAAGAAAATAGTACCAACCACATAATAATGTGATAGCCTAAATATAATTAACAACTAGTGTTAATGAAATCAAAAGCAAACACTATAAGAAAAAGGCTAAACCCCTCGAATTAGGACAACACTCCATACATACTAACCTTGATACCCTGATACCCTACCTCTCTACCCTCTTATCTAACGTCATGTCCTCGATATTCTGGAGTTGGTAATATCCTATCTAATCACCTCTCTCCAATACTTTTTCAGCCTACCTCTACCTTTCCTCGTATCTGGCCTTTCCTACCTCTTCACCAGAGTATTTGAGCATCTCATCTTCACATGTCTGAATCATCTTAGTCTTGCGTCCCTCACATTGTCCACTATAGAGGGCATTCGCACCTTGTCACAAATGTCCTCATTCCTAATCTTATCACTCCTGGTGTGCCCATACATCCATACCAATATCCTTATTTCCTTGACTTGCATCTTCTGCACATGAGAGTTTTTGACTGGCCATCACTCTACCCCATACAACAATGCCAATCTAACTGCTACTTTTTGGAACTTACCTTTAAGTTTAAGTGGTATATTCTTATCACAGAAGTCTCCATAGGCAAGCCTCCACTTTATCCATACAACACTAATACAATGAGTGACATCATCATCAATGTCCCAACTTCCCTAGATCACCAAATAAAGATACTTGAAACTATCTCTCTTAGAAAGTAACTTAGGTTTCAAGCCTCACTTCCATGCCAGCCTCAAGCACTCTTACACTTCAAATATTTTGGTTTGGCCTTGGTCAACTTAAACCCTTTAGACTCTAGAGTTTGTCTCATCACCTCCAACTTAGCATTAACTCCATCACTTGTCTTATCAATTAGTACTATGTCAATCGAGCATACACCATGACACCTCATCTTGGATACACTACATCAATTCATCCATCACTAAGGTAAATAGGAACGAGACAACTGATCTTTGGTGTAACCCCATCTCAACTACAAATTTCTCAAAGTCTACTCCTACCATTATAACCGAGTCTTGGATCCATTATACATGTCCTTATTACCCTAATGTAAGTCACCAGTACATATTTAGCTTCCAAGCATCTCAAAAGGATATCCCTCAAAACTTTTTCATAAGCTTTTTCAAGGACAATGAACATTATATGCAAGTCCTTCTTCTTTTCCCTATATCTCTCCATCAGTCTCCTTACCAAATGGATGCTTCTAGAGTCAATCACCTGACATGAAATTCAATTGGTTCTTAGAAACGGACATGCCCCTCTTTACCATCATCTCTATCACCCTCTTTTAAATTTTCATAGTATGACTTAGAAAATTGATGCCCTTGTAATTGTTACAATTTTGGATATCACTCTTGTTCTTGTACAACAAGACCATTGTACTCCACATCCATTCTTTGGGATATTTTGTCATTTTTAAAACGATATTAAACAATCTAGTCAACCACTCTATGCCTACTTTGTTTTTGCTCTTCCGAAACTCCACTAGAATCTCATCTAGTCTGGACACTCCTCCCCTGCTCATTGTATAAATAGCACACTTAACCTCCTCAACCTTAATACATCTACAACACCCAATATCTTGATACCTTTTAGAGTGCTCCAAATCCCCCAACATAATATATATATTGTTGACACCCAATTTTAGACCTCTACAACATAAATTAATCATTGAGCTTCTTCAATTTCAAGCGATTTAAAATAATTAGTTTTAGAAATTTTTCAAAAAAAATTAATAATATAGTTCGCAAGTTGTTTTAAATAGTCTTGTCACTTTTTATAATTTTTAGATAATATATATGTTTCACATAATTATGTATATAATTAGTATATTTTATGAATATTCAAAAATCGTCTCAAAAAGATTTTGTTTTAATTAAATATTTGGTCAATCAGTTAGTTATATAATAGTTTATATCTTAAATTATTTAGTTCATATTTGAGTTAATTATTTTATTTCGTTAAGATTAAGGAGCTCATTAATTAATTATATTAAATTCGTCCTATTTAATTATTAGTCTAATTTACTGATTTAATCAATTCGGCTAAGTTTTTAATTTTTGATTGGCTATAAGTGAAATTCAATTGGCCAAGTCTTAAGTTCAAGTCAAGCCATTTCACTCCACTTTTTAAATTCTCTTTCAGGCCAATTTTGGGCCTTTTACAGCCCTTTCCAGAAGCCCAAATTCCCTGTTTTCCTCCACATTAGCAGCCTTCATTAACCCAGGCCCAAACATATTACAACCAGCAACACAGACATACAACATACGCGTACAATAACCCAAAATCGACCCCTCTGCGTCTTCTTCTCCAGCAGTACGTGACCCGACCCAAACAACCCCATACTCGTCTTCTTCCTCTGCTTCACATGACAATCGACATCCAGCGAACGAATTGCGCTGCAAACCCAGAATCACACGCAATAAGAAACCAGCGCCCTCATCCAACTACTCTACAAAACCCATAACCCTCGCCTGCAGCGTCCAACCACCCTCACGTTCTTTTTCCCCCTTTTTTTGGGATTTTCTAAATCCTTTCACTGTTGCCTCGAAAAGAAACGGGAAGATTCAAATTTAAATGAATTTTAGCCCTCTAAATCACCCAATTCCCCCTTATAAATAACCCTCTACACACAAGTTTTGGAAAGAAAAAAAAAACCCCAGGTGTTTTAGAGTTTGGTTCTTTGACAATACTCATTCTTTTTTACACTCAAGAAATTTTAAAACGATTCTCTAATCTTAAATTTCGAGAAGTTCACCGCTGAGATTCTGCCTGTGGATTCTTGGTTTGCTGTTCGTATTCGAATTGCGTGGTAAAAGAATCGCTGCTCTCAAAGGCCGTTATCGTCCCGCTCGCTACTCCGAAAAAAGGTAAAATTTCTTCCAAATTTATTTAGTTTAATATGTTGTATATTCTGCATATAGAGTAAAATGTAGTTTTATTCTAGTAATCTTCTTCCTTCACTGTCCATTTAGTCTACTAGGATATTTCTTTATTCTATTTGTTTTAGTTCATTACGAATGTTGTCGAGTTAATATAAATGAGCATGATGTGTTGAAATAGTTAATTGAGAAAAATGTTAATTAGATTATTCGACTTAGCGCCTCTTTATTCCGATTAAGCGTCCTGTTTCAATTACATTGATCGATAACAAGAAAAAAGATGTTTTCTTTTGGTATAATCTTGAAGTTTTGGATTATTTAAAGTGTTCTATCTTGTGTGAAATTTGGTTGGATGTCCTCATGGCTTACGGGATTTCACAGCTAGATAATGACTCATTCTATTTCATTAGATCCTCTGTTCTAGCATAATTTGAGCTCATTGTTATAGAATCTTTGTTAAAATCTGTTTGTTAATGCAACCCGGCGTTCTATTTTTTGGATTTTCCTTTGATTAACCAAAAATCTGATTTGGTTCTACCTTAGAACGAGTGTTAGATTGTAGTTTGTCTTGAAGTCATTTTTTTTATTCTACACTAGTTTAAGCCTTGATTAACCGGCTTCGTCCAATATAGATTGTCATATCCCAGATGTTATCATGTTTTCAAATTCAATTTATATGTGTTTAGCTTTGTCTTGCTTTAAACTTGTCGTTTTAGATATCCTTGAGCCATCTCTTTCTTGTCGCTTTCTTGTTCAAAACAAATTGCTTTGATTTTCAAGGAACCATGTTGCTATCTTAAAGTTGAACTTTGTTTCCTCTACACGGCATACTCACTGGAAACTTAGTTTTTTTCACATGCCATAGCTAATTTGCTGCCTTGGTCTTTGCTAGGCTTTATTTTGGAGTTTATTTACTGTTTTCTATAGTATCGATTAATGTTGCCTCAAAAAGTGAATAAGTTTAGTTAAGATGTTGAAAATAGTAAGCAGTTGGTTTCCTTGTTTAGATAATAGTTTGTTGAATTCTTAGTGAGTCAGCTGCTTTAAATTTTGTTTCGGTTGGTTTATCGGTCCCTTTCCCATCTTTAGTTTCTATTTAGTTAAGATTATAATTCACCTGCTGGTTGCTGCACCTCTAAATCTTTTATTTAATAATGTTGGTCACATATCCTTCGTTATCAGGTAATTCGAGCTAACTTGAATAAACTGGTCATTTCCGAGCTGCTGAAACATTTTTTTTCTTGCGCTAAGCTCTCCTTGTTAAAGTGTTCTACTATGCCGATTAGTTTTTCACTTATATACCCTTATTATCCCCACCCTTAAAACATGCTAAAAATGAAATTTTATTGTCGGTATCTAAGTTAGCTTCAATTCAATTGGTATTTGGCTGTCCTTTCTTCCATTCTTCATATCTCTTAGGGTGATTATCTCGCTGCCTAGCATACCTTGTTTGACTCGAGTTTATGTCTCCATTTTGCTTAAAATCTGGTCGAAAATGCCTGCCATGTGCAATTGAGTTTCCTTTTAAAGTGCAAGTTTCATCAATGCTCCATTAGTTTTATTTTCTTGATTCATGATCCTTCGCAAATTTATACCAATTCTCTTAGGTTGTTTTAACTTGATTACTTTATAAAAATTGATGTTTGGGTACGTATTCTATTAATTCCCTTGCTGCCATCTCCCTTTAAATCATGGTTCTTATTAACCATTAATTGAAATTGCCTTCTTTTCATTAACCAAAATCCTTTACAATGTGGGTTTATTAAGTTTGTCATTTGTTTAATGAAAAGAATTGTTTTGAAATAATAGCATATTATCGTCCTATTTAGCAAATTGGGTGTCTCTCTTAATACTACTTTGGCTCTTTAAATTTTGGTATTAAGGATTTGTTGGCAGTGAGTTAGTTTATAATTTTGTTTGCCTCAACTTTAAGATGAACTCATCATAATTGAACCTATTATTTAAGTTGGTTCGTCAGAATTTCTTCTTACTTTTTTCGTGATGCCATTCTGCCTTACATCTTATTTTTACATTAATTTATAGTTCATGGCTGACTTATTTAACTATTGATTTTAACGATCCTAATTCCTTGTTACCCTTTGTTTGCATGAACCTTGCCTCCGAGTCCTTATGGACTCCTTCCTCCCTTCATATTTCGAGAGGGCCATAAAGGCCCAAAATTCTTTTATCGAGTCAGCCAACCTTGAGAAGTTGAAGAACAAGTCTTTAGAGTTGACGTACAGGTCCCGAAAAGCAGAAAAATGGGATGTATACATCCGATATACACGGATATATAACAGATATATACAAAAACGGGTTTAGGATTAAATCCCAAAAATTCCAGCAAATTTGGCCCAAAAGGAGGCCCAAATTCAATTTCTCCCTTATTCTTTAATTATTTAATTGTGATTATTTATTGTTTGTTGTTTAACTCTAACTTTATTAATCGTTAAATAACTTAATTAAATTCCCCAAAAGATGAGTTATTTTCTTTGTGTTGATTTGCTTTAAATACTTTTTTTTTCTTTTTCTTTTTTGTGTTGAGGTCATTTATTTTATTAATTAAATATTGGTCAAAATTTTATAACTTCAATTAAATTAAATCTTTTGTTCTTAAAAAGATATGTGTTAATGCCTCTTCATTTAATCATTTTATTTACTTTAAAATGGTTAAGCTTATTCTCAAATGAACTAAACATGTTCTTTCTATTTAATCATTTTTCCTCAAAAGTTAGGCAAAGCTTTTATTTATCAATTAATTTAAAATAGTCCCATGATTAAATTTATTAATTTGGTTTAAATTATTATTTCAAAATGATTTAAATAAATTTTAATTAATCTAGTTTTGTTAAAATTCTAATCACTTGTATTTAATTAAAATGTTTCATTTTTAGGTCCCTTTCTCTAAAAACATAGAAAATAATAAAAAATGTGTCATTTATTTAATTATTTTCTCAAAGTTAATCAAATATTGTAAGTTATTATTTTTTATGTTAAATCATATTTTATTTTATTTTAAAAAAAATAGTCAAATATATTTTAGGCAAGTTGCAGGTCAACCGCATGTTAGCGGGCACTTCGAATGCTTAAACCCTTCTCGAAGTGTAAATTGAACCCCGAACCCTCTTTGATATCTTCAAATGATTTTTTTTGTTTAAATCTTTGAAAATTATAAGTTTTCTTAATTTCTTTAAAAAATTAAGTGGCGACTCTTTTCTAAGTATTTTTCTCAAAATGTTTTATACTTAGAGCATTTCAAAAAGTATTTTTCTATAGATAGGAAAATTACGGCGTAACATATATCTCCTTCTTCATTCAAGAGTTTATGAAAGTATGTTTGCCATCTTTTCCTAATGAGGTTGTCTTTCACCAAAACCCTGTCATCCTCATCCTTGATTCACTTCACTTGATCAAGGTATCAAGCCTTCCCCTCTTTCTCTAACCTTTGCGAGCATGTATAATTTTTTATCTCTATCTTATATATATGTGTGTGTGTGTTCAAAAAGGTGTCTTTTAACCATTGTAACCGCTAACTTAGCCTCCATCTTTGTCTCCTTATATATTGCCTTATTCTTCCACTTATCCTCTGCATCCTTGGAGTCCACCAATTTTACATAAGTATCCTTCATCGCTTCCATTTTACCCTGGACTTGTCTATTCCACCACAAATCCCCTCGATGACCATGTTACCCCTCGCCACCCCTAGAACTTCTCTAGTTGTTTCTTGAATGCAACTAGTTGTGTTATCCCAAATTGTCATGACCCAAATTTGGGCGTGATAGAACTCGTCTTATCCCACCAAGACAAGTCAGCCTAAGACCCAAATAACACGATAAATGTTAAAGTAAATCAAAAATAAAAGTCTAACACCATAAAGAAATGTGGAAATCAAAATCAATTTAAATAAAGCCCCAAAATCAAGTTGTCACATGTACAAACCTCTAATGTATTATAATAGAAATAAAGTAAATACAAGTCTCAATGTCATTGTTTCTAGAATAGAACAAGTCCATATAAATGAGTAAGAAATTATGCGGATAAACCAAGCAACTACCTCTCAACTCTCCACAATAAGCCTCGAACGAACTAGGGGAGAATAATCACGAAGATCCAGGCTCATAACCTACACAAGTGTAGCAACAAGGATTGAGTTTTAAACAACACGGTACTCAGTAAGCAAACCACTAAACACGAAGGACAACAATATAATGTATGGGTACTCCAAACACTCCAATCGAACCTCTACAATTACAACCTGCCCAGAATCAACCAGCCTAGAAGTTCATAATTAATACATTAACACGAATATCAACCCTTCAATGCATACAACTCATCAACACAAGGTTCACAAGCTTTAAGCACAATTTTAAACACAAACAGTCACAAGGTTCATAAAAATACTAACGTGCAATGCAATAAGATGAAATGTCAAATATAGTGATGCATGTATGTCCTACAATACACATCTATTGAATATCATGTAGAACCTATGGGCGACTTACAAGGTCCACGTATTCATCGAAACTATTTCCCTTCGGCATATCTCACTCACTGAAACCATTTTCCTTCTGCGTCATCGAAACCATTTCCCTTCGACATCATCATCACAATAGATCTCATCACAATATTTTAGAACCAATGTAAATAGGCATGTTCACACAAATCATGAGAATATGATGTATTTCATATCACTACACACACTTTATCAACACAATCATGATACAACCCCAATTGTGAATCAATGCAAACATCCAAATTATCCACAACACTTTACGCGTCCATATCATCAAGTCACCTTTTTATTACCCTCTTTCTAAACTATAATTATTCATTATGAGCATGTTAATTCCATCACCAAACCTCATTACTCCCCAACACATACATAACGAAATACAAGATTATATATACTTAACAAATGTTAAGAGGTTCACTTGCCTCAAACAATCACTCCGGGACTTGAGCTTTTCCTTTTCATTAGGTCTCCAAATCAATGCAATCTATTCAAATAAGTAATCCTAGTAAGAAATCAAATTTAACAACACCCACATCAAGACATATGGAAAATGGGGTCAAATCGACTCAAAAAACTCGATTCCAAAAATAAGGTTTGAATCTGGAAAACTTATACGAAATTGCATTACCCAAGAAAGTTGGAAACCACTGGTGAAAACCATTTTGAAAACAGAGTTGAATTCAATCTAAAAACAACATTTTACCCAAAACATTTAACCTTTAAAAAACATTCAAATTTTAGACGCAAAACCCAAGTCTAATCCTCAAAATATTATTAATGGGTAAAAGAGATAGAAAGTTCGAAGTTGTTACCCAATCTAAGAAACTCAAAAATCCCTTTAGAAATCATCTAAATCTAGCTACAAGGGTTCAACAATGGGAGAAAAGGGAAGAAATCCAAATTTTCAGAAGAAAACAATGTTCATACATCAACTACTCTCGCGATCATAACCTAAGGCCTCGTGAGCGCGATGAGTAAATAGGTCAACTCATTAAAGTTGACCATTGTGATTGCGATTGTGATTGCGACTGGGACACACGTGATCACGATAACCAAGAAATTGACTCTGTGTGACCTTGACAACCCTACACATGATCGCGAGGGCCACACAAGCAACGCTACACGATCAAAAGATTGCCTCACAATTGCAATAAACAACTAATCAGACACTAGAGATCAGAAACCAGCAATTCACACAATGAATAAAATCACCGAATGGACCCTCGAGATTAATTCAGAACCCTGAGTACACAAACCAGATAATCTACCCAACTAAACTCAACGTTTCAGACTCAATGCAACCATCAAAACACGAATCTAAAGTCTCCTTGATCCAAAACCCAGGAAAATCGCAATAAACTAACTTAACTCTCAGAAAGATCAATCTAACATCGGGGCCTTTAAAATATCAACCAAGATCTCTCCTAAGTCTAAAATCATTCCCCAAATCCATTGGAACCATTACAAATCTAATTCGAGGCACCGAATTCCAAACATTGACAAAAGTCAACCCTTGGTCATAAATCACCCAAACTTCCAACTCAAGAGCTCAAATCCACAAAACAACCTCGAATTTGAAATCAACAACTCTCCTTGATCAAATTTGACATTTCAGAACTGATGGAACTAACGAAATGCCGTTACGAGACTCGAAAATCCGATTGATACCAAAAACCACTTTTGAACACTTTACACCTTCCAAAAATCATAGCTTTTTAATAGTATTTCCAAACCAACTTCAAAAACTGAATAAAAATGACTCGGGGCAACTTATGGCTGGCAACGGAACCGGGATGTGCCGGTTCCGGTTCCGGTTTGTACCGGTTAGATCCGGACTTCAGCGGGTCCGGGAGGGGGAACGGGACGGAAACCGGGATTTACCGGTTAGTCCCGGTTCCGATCCGGT